>OX328123.1:71191538-71484038 GCA_946811695.1 Gonocerus acuteangulatus | reverse complement strand
AGTACATTTAGTAAATCTGTGTAGTTTAATTAAATCTAAATATACCGTTGAGTACAGCGGAACTAGATGGATCCATTGAATAATAAATTTAAAAAAATCTACATAATTTGTGTAGTTACCCAAGAATAAATTATTGAAAAGTTGATCTATAAACAACAATGATTTTTTTCCACTTATGTGTAGTGTAATATTTGTTTATATGTGTTTATTTCCTATAATTGAATTACTTTTCAAATTGCGTTCTAAGGATGGAAGTTGAAGGGTTTTCATGCCTTCTTTTAAATAATTGAATCAATTTCCTGATTGCTTTCAGTTGAGTTAATATAATAAGTTTGACGAATACAATATTTTATAAGACTTATACAGGGATGTATTGTAAATGGATGAATACATCTTGTACGGTGGATATATAAGAATAGTTGGCTTAAGACGGGAGAAGAGTTGTCTCAAAATTAGTTTACATATTTAAGTGTATTAGTGGCAGTATCTTTTTATTGCATATGTAAGTACATATTTAACATGTTAAGTACTATTTAAGGCTATAAGCAGTCAGGGAATAGTTGGGATCCGGCTAGGGAAACATCAATACGATTTTTGTAAAAATATGTATTAAGGACGTTTATTATTTAAGGCTATTTATTTTTGTTTCCAGTTGAAATATTAAGGAACCTGTAAACAGGTAAATTTTCAACGTGACTGTAGAAAAACGTATTTTTTTGTTATATGAATTCGTCAGCCATTTGTACGATAAATGAATGCCTCAAAATGCACGACAAAAATATTTAGAGTAAAAATTAGAATAGGAACAGTTCTTGGAAGGAAATTTGTTATCTGAAAGTTTTTCTTTATGTTTATATCCCTTACTCTAACTCAAGTATTTATTTTAACTGCATAAATCTGGCTGATTGCTGCAATTATTTTTTTTTGTTTTTTGTTTTAAATAGAAGAATGGCCACGCTTACGGGGTATATTGAGCTAAGGAGATTTGCTTGCTCATTTTTCTATATAATGGGAATAAATGTTTATAGACGTAATAATGCATATGTTATTACTAGGCAGGATGTTTACAAGATAAAAGAAAAACATATTTTCTTATAAGAAAATATGTTTTGCTTGTAAAAAAATAATAATATATATATATATATATATATATATATATATATATATATATTATTTTTTTATACGATGAACTAAATTAACTTTGTTCTTTGCCTCAGGCTGAAAGCAGCACTTCCATTTATATTGTAGGTCCTTATTTTACTATTTTCATATTTTACCACCTCCACAAGGGTTAGTATGATAACGTATCTCCACTTAACAGAAATGAAAAGCGGATTTTTACATGTAGGGCGAAATTGTGAAATAATGTGGCTCAATAGCAAAAGAATGTGTTGCTTTTATATATTATCTTCTTGGGTCAGTAACCATAAGAACATATCTATTTACTTTTCTGTTTGTATATGGCTTCTTCATTCGGTCTAAAATAAAAGAGATAAAAACTTTTTTTTTTCTTTTATATTTTGTGAACACTTCGTATAAAATATTCATTATTCACTACTAATAAAATATTCATCATTACTTCATTAAATATTTATTTCGATCGATTTGAAAATCAACTAAGCCAAATAAAAATAAGAACGCAATACAAATGTGGCTAAAATTACATCATTTTGGGGGATTATCCAAATAGCAATAAAAACAATTTAACTGTTATTTACAGAAATATTTAGTTTAAGCGTTACATTTTCCTTTAAGATATGGTAGCCTCTAGAATTTTAACATTCATGAAGCTGTTCATGAAGCGTTCATTTGTAATTATCATATAAATCTGTAGATTAGGTTTTTTAGTTTTTGTCATATTTGTTTGATTTCATGTTATTTTTGTAATTTTTATGTAATATATAATTTAATGTAAATTTATCTAACGGATCACCTGCGTTTAGGATGAGATCACCATTTTATACAGTAATATTTTTTTTTTCCCTTTGTTTGGGTGCATCTACTGCTAAGGTCATTAGCACCCTCTCTCGCATTTCGAACCTGATGAATATATACATATACACACATACACACACACACACACACACATATATATATATATATATATATATATACATACATACATACACACACATACATACATACACACACACACACACACACACACATATACACACATACATTCACACGTACACACATACATATATATATATATATATATGCTGTCACTCATACAACTCTGGCTCCCACTTGCAATTTATGTCAGCTGTATCCTTTTGAAAGAAAGTACTCGATCAATCACTGAATCTCCAAGGATCCTTGGAGATGATGCTGATAACGTTAGAAAGCTATTAAACTTTATAGACAAAACGGAACTAATTAATAAAATCTAAAGCATTCAATTGAACAGATAGCGAATGGTGAGTGTGTTTAATGTTTGTGAGTAAGGCTGAATGGAACTGGGTTTGTGTATGTGCATAGGTGTGTCCATGTGTGTATGTGTACATTTTGAGTATGTTTGTATCTATATGTTTAATATTTGTGAGTAAGGTTGAATGGAACTGGGTTTTTGTATGTGCGTAGGTGTGTCCATGTGTGTCTGTATGTGTGTATGTGTACATTTTAAGTATGTTTATATCTATATTTGCCAATGAAAATGACATTGCAAGTAATCTCAGTAAGCAAAATATACCAGAATCAATAATAAATAATTAAATAAAATTCAAAAGCTGATCTAACCATTTAATAAATTCAAAAGTAATAAGAAAATATTTCACCACAAAATATAATAAAACATTCACTCGATGGCGTTAATGACCCTAAGGTTGACACGCCTTAAAAAAAAAAAAAAAAAAAAAAAAAATCACTGAATCAAAACCTTAAACTAAAGAGTTGTATTTACATATTTACAGTTACAAATATACACTCGTGCTAAAATATACACAAATGTACATACATATAAATGCAGCTATTCATATAAACACACCCACACACACACACACACACACACACACACACACACACACACACACACACACACACACACACACACACACACACACACACACACACACACACACACACACACACACATACACACACACACTAACTCTCTGACATGCCATTTATTTCGGTTGTATCCTTTTTTAAAATATACTGGATCAACCTCTAAAGCTAAAACTTATACCTAAACAATTATATTTACATATTTACAATTACTCATATTATTATATGTAACGCATTCACACAATAAATAATCACATACACACAAACGTAACAAGTTTAAATAATTAAACTTGTAAGCAAATAACTACGCACATACGTAGATATTCACACAAATCTGTATGCACCTATAGAAACATCCACGCACATATACAGATGCTTCAATTCTTCATTAACTCTTGATAGACAACTTCCTTATATAAGGCAGTAAACCTCAATTTCTTTCAAATACTCCATCAGCCTTTTTACAGATGGCTCTGTTCTGTCTAACAGCTCTTTTAGTGTATTCGGTAAACGATTCCGTCGCCTTGCATCCTCGAGGTCCGGGTACTCAACTAGGATGTGCATTACATCTAGTGGAGCACCACATCGCTCGCAATGAGGTCGGCGACGACCAACGAGATGGTAACCATGAGTTAGACGTGTATGTCCAATTCTCAAACGGGTCACCACCACGTCATCGCGTCTTTTTATTTTGCAAATAGGGCTATTGGTCACTACAGAGCTCTCGACGTTTTTAATAAATAAATCTTTTGTGTTAAACTCCTCTTGCCATTTGTTTTTAATTAAGAGTTTCATGTGTCTCTTTGCGTCCTTGATTTGAATTGGGGAGACAGGGTCAACTGCCTCTGCAGCCGCCTGTCTTGCCAATTCATCCGCTTTGTCATTGCCTTCAATGCCTTTATGCCCTGGTACCCAAAGGAAAGAGACGGTCGTTCCCCTGGAGTACATGGCAGCTATTACATCGAAGACTTCTTGCACATGTGGATCTTTGGGAAACTTATTTTGGAGCGCAAGAAGGAAGCTATGTGAGTCTTTGCACACTAATATATTGACGTCAAGAGATCCGTAATGCTCAAGAGCCATTTGTATGGCCTGTAATTCGGCACTGAAAATGCTGGACTCTGGGTTCAGGGGAACAGCAAGATTTCTCTCGCTGTCAATAAAAATACCACATCCAGTTCCCGTGTTTGTTTTTGAGCCATCTGTAAAAACAATTAGATTATTTGAGAATCTTTCGACTCTTTCTTTAAACATAGCCTTGTATACGAAGGAAGAGGTTTCGTTTTTATTAAATCGAGTCAGCGAGAAGTCAATATTCATATCAGGGAGAATCCACGGAGCTACAGCTGAGTGCCGCATCTCCGATAGATTATCCCAGGAACCTCCATACGATTGTATTATATCATTCGCTCTCATGGCCAACGGTCTCGTTATTGTACGCCTGTGGCGATAGATTTCTAGTTGTGTATTGTCCGTTAAATGACCATGGAGAAAATGCCTCCTATTTGCCTTTAATGAGGTCACATAAGAGAGCGTCATGAGGTCTCGTCTGCGTTCTGGGGGAAGATGTCCCGCTTCAATTCATATGGAATCCAATGGGCTGGTGCGAAATGCACCAATAGCAACCCGTAGCCCCGCGTTGTACAGCCTGTCTACCTGGCGGAGCCACGACTTGCGAGAAGACCCATAGATTGCACATCCATAATCAACTCTGGCCCTTATCAATGCGTCAAATAATTTCAGAAGGATTGATCTCTCAGCACCCCATTTAAATCTTGAAAGTGTTTTTAGAGTTCTGAGGGACGACTCACACCTCTGTATAGTATAGTTAATATGGTCCCTCCACCTTAACTGCGCATCCATTATTAAACCTAGAAATTTATGTCTTTCACTGAATTTAACCGCAGAACCATCCAACAGCAGTGTTGGGTGATTATGCGGTCGCCGAAGCCTGCAGAAGTTAACAGCCACAGTCTTATCAGATGAAAATATAAATCCTCTTTGTTTTGCTACTCTGCAGACTGTGTCCATTGCCTCCTGCAGGGCTCGGGCTTCTTCGTCATCAGGTGAATGGGATAGAAATAAAGCCAAGTCGTCAGCGTAGAGGGACCTACCGATTCCACAACGAACGTTGTCACTAATGCCGTTTATAGCCACAAGAAACAGGGTTACGCTGAGGACGGACCCCTGCGGTAGTCCGTTTTCCTGTACACGTAGCGACGAAAATACATTACTTATTCTTACTTGGAATGCCCTTTCCTCAAGAAAGCTCATGAGAAATAAGGGTAAACGTCCTTTGAAGCCCCATTATTCGAGTCTACGGAGGATGTCGTACCGCCATGCCCTGTCGTACGCCTGCTTCATATCGAAAAAAACGGCTGTGACATGTTGCTGAGAAGAAAAAGCCTTTTGTATGTTGTGTTCCATTAACGCCAATTGGTCTTGGGTAGAGTGATTCCTTCTGAATCCCGCTTGATATTGGCTAATAAGATCGTTCCTTTCCAACACATGAACTAGCCGGTAGTTCACCATAGTCTTTATACAGTAATATATTTTGCCTTCTTCATTTTTACGCAAATAAAGTTTCTGATTTTAAAACTCAGAACAAGAATAAAAAAATTGTACAATAGGATAGGTACATTTGAGAAAAGAGGAATTTTTGATAAACTTGAGTTGCTTTTTCGTTAAATATTTTTTTGATGTATTTTATCTTATACTATTTATGTAATATAGTATCTATTGAGATAAACAAGAATTAAAATTTGAATTAGATCTAATTGTATTTGTTTGTTATAAATAATATTAATGTATTAAATGGACTACTGACATTTGGGCGAGCAGCTCTTCCAATTCCCCCCAAAAAAACAACAAAAAAAAAACTCACAAGTAAATCATCTATTATATAAAAATGAATCACTAAATGTGTTGGTAAGCGCAAATCTCGAGAATAACTGAACCGATTTCGGTAATTCTTTTGTTATGATATTCCTTGAAGTACAAGGATGGTTCTTACGGAGAGAAAAATTAAAAAAATTGCCTGAAAAAGTCTAAAAACAACACTTTTCGGGTCTTTTTCACTTCCTTAACGCAAATTCATTTTTAAATAAAAACATATGTTCTCAATTATAATATTTTTAACAGTTAACGTATTGGGTTTTTTGTGTATAAGCAAAAAAAAATTTAAAAAGTCCGTCACGCAGGAGCTGCATAACTAAGCACTTTCCTCAGAATTTGGGTAGTGTAGACTGCTTTCCAGAACAATTTGCTTAAAATATCCTACATAAATAAAATAAAAACGTGAATAGTTCTCATTTTGTAATGAGTAACTGTTCAATTATTAATTTGCTTCCAGAGTTATGTTTACACATGGTACCTACTACACTACGTAATAAATACAAAAATCCTCATATTATCGTATTTTGTTCTAACGCAGGAACAGGATACAGTCCCTCTAGTGGTAGAAAGCGCTCCTTGCGGCGGCTTTGTGAACCTACGTCTGCCGGCTTTTCTATTCAAATATATTACAAATTAAACCCCCGCTTTCCGATTGACCGATTCAGCTCATTTTTACAACACTTCTTTCTCATGAGTTACCCACGACGTATACCGCGTTTCGTTACAATACAGCAGAAATTACGACCGGTATGAGTATATTAGGAATTTGGGTCTGGAGTAAACCCCTCCTTCTAATGAACCGATTTAGTTTATTTTTACAACACATATTTACCTGTAGATTACCACTACGAATACCGAGTTTCGTCGAAATATACTAAAAATCACGGCTGGTAGTGGCGAATTGGTATTGTGGGTCCGGAGTAAACCCCCCCCCCCCTCCTAATGAACCGATTTCGTTTATTTTTACAACACATATTTACCTGTGGATTAGCACTACGAATACCGAGTTTCGTCGAAATATACCAAAAATCACGGCTGGTAGTGGCGAATTGGTATTGTGGGTCCGGAGTAAACCCCCCCTTCTAACGAACCGATTTAGTTCATTTTTATATCTCACTTTTCTCTCTATATTAACACTACGGATACCAAGTTTCGTTGAGATATAACAAATATTACGGCTGACATAGTCAAATAAGTGTTTTGGGTTCGGGGTAAACCCCCCCTTCCGGTGGACCGACTTTGGTGGTTAACGAACTCGTTCAATCGTTTGCTAATTGAATGCTATATACCAAGTTTCGTGACGAAAAAACAAAAACTCTTGCCGCTATCGTGTTAACAGACATATATATATATATATATATATATATATATATATATATATATATATATATATATATATATAAATTTTAATGGGGGTCATTTTCGGTGTCTACTAGGTAGGATCGATAAAGATTTGAAGAAATTTTTCAAAAATTCCGTCATGAGTCCAACCTCAATAGCTACTTTCCTTCGGAGGAAAGTGCTAAAATAAGAACAAGTAATTACTAGGTGACAATAGAATCACATGTTAATAATGCAATTTAAATTAATTTATATTTGCATTAACGAAGTAAAAAAGACTCCACTTTACTATATTCCCATACAAAAGATTCGTAATACTACTTAAAGGTCAATTTGAAATTTAATACCATACCATAAAGTGTTAGTGGAGGGGTTCTGGGAAGGCAAAACAATTGAGTGACATTAGTATCGTATAAATATTAATGTCAATATTTTTCAATATTTATACTATGGTGACATTACTCAAAAACAAACTGACTATGGTAAAATGTAAATTGTCTGTGGTAAAATGTCACTTGAAATGTAAATGTCTTTGCTGTGCATCTATAATATTACTAAATCTAAAAGCCGCAAATTTCTATAAAATTACTAAAGTGTTGTTTGTTTGTGACTTACTAAATATGCCTCCTATAAAGCGGCGGACAAATTTAGGCAGAAGAACCCGAAATGCAACGCATCACATTAATTATCAATCTAATTGTACTGCCCAGGAACGTGAAGATCGCAATGAACGTGAAAGAATTTGGTTAAGACAGACCCCCGAAGCGCGACATTCGACTAATAATGGTGCAAGTTTGAATCGAGCTGCTGTGATTTCATTACAGTGCCTGCATCTGTGTTTTACTATAAACAAATCCCAGGGCAGTCATTAAGTGTCTGTGGCATTAATCTAGAAAGCCCATGTTTCTCGCATGGTCAATTATATCTTGCCTGTTCCCGTGTTGGAAAATTATCTGCTCTGTTTATTTACGCGTCAGGTAATGAAACAAAAAATATCGTATACCATTAAGTACTACAATAATAATGAAACTTAATTTAGAATAAGTAAAACTAAAATGAAATATAATAAGTATGTATCATAATAAGAAATCAGCGATTGTAATTTTGATTGTGATTTTTTAGTGACTATTAAAAGAATTTTAAGTGTTTTATAATTTTTATTTTTTGACGTAATGTAATTGTCGACTTATTAATTTTTTTTTCTTTTTTTTTATCTTACTAGCTGTCCGGGTGTCCCAAATAGCAGAATAAGTATTAAAAAAAAATTAAAGAATTGACTGTTAGGCGGTACGAAGTTCGCCGGGTCAGCTAGTTAATAAATAAAAATAAAATGTAAAGAAAAAAACAGGAATTGATCAAAAAGTTGGAAAAATGATTACGGAGATCCTGGAGAATATGGAAAAAAAGAAAAACAAAGTCACCAATATTTGTGGGAATCGAGCCCAAGACCCTAGGCGAGGAGTGATTACGGTGTAATTAAAATAAAATTATATTAATTCATTGAACAAATATATTCGGGTTATCATTCTTCATAAACTCATATCCTTGACAAGCATTTGCAAAAATAAAAACCATATATAAAAAAAAAAACTAATGTCCTAGAAACAGCGCTAAAGAAAGACATCCAACCATACAGTCCGCTGCGTGCTTTCTCGGAGCTTAGGCTGATGTCACGGAAGCATTGGAGAAACGGAGATGCATTTTGGCGTGGCGCTGGAGTCCTGCGTGCATCGCTACATGTCGTGACTGCTTCCATTCATCTCGGTCACTCCTTTCACGATATGAGCAGCTGTGACTCATGGAGGATTTCTTAACGCAACTTCAGTTTACGACGAGAAATTTAAATTATCTCCTGAAAAGTTAGGTTTATTGAAGTTTCAATATGTGACCCTAATTGTGTTTAAGGGGCCAAATTATTTCCCCTAATAATAATAATTATTATTATGTTTGAAGATTTTAATCTATATTATCTTGAATATATATTTACATATATATATATATATATATATATATATATATATATATATATATATATATATATTTCTTTATTGATTATTAAATCCTGTATATAAATAAATCTAGTAATATGATGAATGATACAATATGAAGGTTCTGTGCTCAAGGCCTCCCAACTTCATCCTCGATTAATCCCAGAAAGACGCTCAGATGACGTTGAGAGGGGCCTACACAAGCTCCCTTCTGCTCCAATCAGTGGCTTGAGTCGAAGAGAGATCGGCGAGCCACAGAAAATTGTCGCACTTGAACAAAGAGAAAGCCATTGCTAACACTTCACTTGGTCACTGCAGCAGATCTCTAGGCCAATGTCTTTTGAGTCGCCTCTGTGGAGAGAGTGGGTGGGTGGCACTTGATAGGGAGAGGACTTCAGGATTTTGATGAGTGGAAAGTTTAGGATGGAAACGTTGGAATCTGGATAATACAACATCATTAACGAGTGGGATATTGAGGTCTTTAAAGAGGTTGAGGTTAGAAACGTAAAAAGGAGCATCAACTATTGTTCTTAGGACCTTGGATTGGAATGTTTGAATGCGTCTGATGTTCGATGTTTTCGCAGTTCCCCATGGACAAATTTAAAATGCCAAATAAATCCTCTTCCAAACGGATTATTGCTTGATTTCTGAACGACATGAACCATGAATTGTTGACCATTAAAATTCATACAACACATATTTAACAAAGTTCATCATTAGATTCCAATAATTAGTTAGTGAATCGTACGATTAGTTTGAAAATTGCTCTAATCTATTGAAAGATAAAGTGTAATTAGTTTCTAATGCAAAATAAATGTATGTTATTTTTTTAAATGTTTATAAGGAACGCATTATTCGGTGTTTTGAAATCACCATCATCTGTAGTTTTTTTTTTTTTTTTTTGTTTCTTTGACAAAGGAGCCGAAGAGATAAGACGGAGTGATTTAATACATGTTTCTTTAAAGCTGTAGGTCTAATAATGTGATAATTGTACTTTAATGCCTATGATGATATAAATCCTAGTAGTGCATTGAAAATGGGATAAGTGCATTGTGCATTCAAGACTTGAAATGCGAATTTATCTAAGTGCCAATATTAGGTTTTTGATTTCTACTTGTCTTTTCCGGAGAGGAAAAAAGTATTATTCTTTGTTTTTGATAAAATTTACCTCATTAGAGTTTCTTGGTGTGCTGATTTTAAATCTGCTATATTTTTTGGTTTAAAAAAATGTATATTGCTAGTTTACTTCAAACGTAGGCATATTTTTGAATTTATTGACGAAATATAAATTATTGTTTAACGATTGTATTTGTTCTTTAATCTACTCTAAAAACTAATGGGCGTCCGGGGAATGTCGTAGGCTAAGAGAAAAACGTCTACGAGCTGACTGTCTGCATGTTTGTTCCTTATAGAAATCAAAGTTTGATCGATTTTGACCTAACATGGCACACAGGAAGGTCTTTATACGGGGAGTGCGCTAGGCTAGGTCAAAAACGTCTACCAGCTGTCTGTCTGTATGTTTGTTTCTTATACAATCCACACCGTTTTAAAGATTTTTACCAAACTTGGCACTCATGTAGGTCTTGATTCAGGGAGAGTCATAGGCTAGGTTAAAATCGTCTAGGACATAAAGTTCGGAGGTCACGAGTCAAACTATGAACCCAAATAATTCCAGATTTGCGTTATTAGATTTAAATATTACTTATTTGGTTTCTAATTTTGGTTTTGGTTTTTCTGGATGCAGAAAGTAGGTGTAGCGTAGCACGCCGGGTAACAGCTAGTTTAACTTAAAAACTTTATTACAATTTTTGTATTGAAATTTCACACATCTGATATATTTTAAAGCTATATGCTTCTCTTTCTGGAGAACAATCAAAACATGTAACAACCCAATATATGGTCAACTTGGTAATAAAATAGACAATATCAGTAATTGTACTTAAACTTTCTAATTTTAGTACCTATATTAGTGATTAAATTAAATTTTAATTCCTTAATACTTTCATTGGTTATTTCTTCTAATAATAAATGATAATAATATATATATTTTTTTTATAGGTAAGTCCTGTAAAGAGTTCCGTTCACTTTGCTCACTCACACATAGAATAGTCTCATTATGTAAGTGTTATTTATAATATTGTCATCATTCATAATAATGTGTTAACTGTGTATAACTTGACTATTGAAATATTTATTTATTGATCAGCATCTTCAACCAAGGCGATTCATTCACAAACACAAATATGTTATTTTAATTACACATTAAATATTACAAATAGTAATACACCTCTACATAAATAGTTATATACACTTATACATTTATATGATCTTACAAAAAAACATCTAATTATAAAATAGAAATAGAAGTACTTTTAAGAAAAGAAGCATACAAAACAAATAATGTAAGTATGACATATAAAACTTTCGAGTAATTTCATTCGAGTAATAATTTATTATTTATTTTACTTGAGCATCGCTATTTTTGCTGCACTATATCAGTGAATAAAAACGTTAGCCGTTAAAAATAAAGGTTAATCAACGTTAAGCGAGAAAAATAAATAAAAATAATAATCAAATAAAAAAATTAAATTTTTGTGTATATGTTATTGTTTATATGATGTTTAATTATTGTTTCAATCTGTTGGCTCTCATCTGTTAGAAGTTTGGTCAGGTCCACAGGTTGTATAAATGTCTAATAAACCAAAATAGATTTACCCTTCCATATTTATGATGAACAGTAGTGTCAATCATAATTTTTTGTATTTGATTTTGTTATAGAGAAGCACACTTCTTGTGGACCGATTCTGCTTTTCTTTTCCTTTTTGTTCCTTATTAGTTGAGCATTGCATCCACCAAGTTGCCGTTGAATCAAATTAAACCCCCATCTCTAGTGGATCGATTCTGTATATTTTTACTAATAATGTTTGAGGGATATCTATATCTATATATATATATATATATATATATATATATATATATATATATATATATATACATTCATACATACACACATAAACGTACACATATATTTTAACGCAGGACATTTTAAAGGAATAAGACTTGAAGAAAGTTTATAAACAATCGTCCAAAAGAATAACCTCAACCCCAATGTTCCTTCAAAAATTCCTAATAGGGACTAATTTTTTATAATGGAATAAAACTCAGAGGAAAACAGGTGCTTACGCCTGATGACTCGTTTGATGAATGATCCTTTAAATGTTTAAAATCCGTATATAATGAACGTCGCGTGCATTCTGGGCACGTAAATATTATTGTACGCCATTAATTCTATCTATCTCTAATCTGTATTGTCTAGTTCACTGATATCATTATCCATCGACACCGTCATTATCGCTTGCCGGGTATCTGCTTAATGTTTTATTCAGCGACCCGTTTAAAAGTGTAATAAACCACTTTATAACTACTTCACTGATCATATCGGATTGTGGCAAGGTAATTGTGTTCGATCGGATTAAACAACACAGAGAGACCAATGGAATTACTTACTTTTTAAAATTTGATTTGCCTAATGGTTCCATGATTGCATCCAAAATGATAGTTTATTCCATCATAAATTCCTAATATTTTAATTATAATTATTGTAAGTAGTTAGATAGCACACGAATTCTGTTTCTTAGAAATTGATAACAGATCGTCTTATTATTCCAATATTTAAATATCTCTCCATTTGGCTATGCGATATACAGTCAATTTATTACAAAGAGCTTAATATCACATAATATTACAAGCTAATTTACAATATTTATAACATGATTTAGTTTACGTGACATAATAGTTTTTTTTTTGTTTATTAAATAAAAACGGGATCCCGACTATGTCAATCCTGTTAATGCTGCAAGGAATAATTCTAATAATAGTTAATAAGTGTTTGAAAGATTTTAATTTCGTATTTCTAGTATAAATAATTAATGGGGTCATTAACTGAGAAATGCCCAATTGATCAGTAATTTGTGTTTTCATTATTTGTTTTTTAATTTTTAAATAAATAAAACATTGGTCAATTACAAATTTAATAAAAAATTGCACGTTACATTACATATACGAAAGTTTAAGAAATAAGAAAAAAAAATTGCTTTCCATTCATTTATTTGTACATGACAATTTTAATGTTCTTGAATGCAAGTAGGCATTAAAATAAATAGGATCTTACGTAAATAAATGAATGAAGGCGAATATAGGAAGGCCGCTTCTAAAATTGCTTTTCTAAAAGTCCAGCGTATAATTGTCTGCAATTATAGTAAGTGATTTACACTATTCCTGTTAAAACTAAATGATCCCCTTATAATTATTAATCAGAAAGGCTACTCAGAGCTCAAGGAAATTTTCCTGAAAGGCCTTATAAGGGCCTCTTGACTAAAGTCTTATTGCGAGGTCTATTATGACATTAGCCATAATTTATATTAAAAAAAAAATCTTTGTGTTTTTATAAATATTTTTGGATTCTCAAGAGTCTCGAGTTACATCGTACTCATCTAACGAGAAAGTTTTGTTGTAAAAATTAACTAAATCGGTCCATTATTAATTATTCTAATAATCAGGGGCTTATTCTCATTATTATTAATATTTATTCTAATAATTATTAATTGAAGCAATAATTAAACATCTTAAAAACATTAACATATACACAAAAAGTTAATTTTTTCCCCCTTAATGTCGTTTTAACTTTATTTTTAACGGCTAACGTTTATTGGCAGATATAGTGCAAGCAGCGAATGTGGTGGCGCACAAGTAAAATATGTACTAAATTATTATGCAATTACTCCAAACTTGTCAATATTTTACATGTCGCACTTAGATTATTTTTTTTTCTTTTATACTTTTTTCTTTATGGGTCTTTTAGTTCTAGTTCATAATTAGAGGTATATGTAAGATCTATGAATAGGTGTATATAACAATGTATGTATAGCTGTATAACTACTGAGAAATGAGACATAAAAATAAGAAGTTGATGTTTGTATACATAGTATTAGTTATATTCATTAATCTTCATTCTTATTTTTATTGTGTTTTGATAGTATGGTATCATCTCAAATTATGTATGAAAGGTTTGATCCTTGCAAATCGACTTAGTATAAAGTAAATGAGCCAGAATGGGCGGGGTGTAGAGTGCCTAAAGGAAAATGAAAAAAAATGCAAAATGGTACAAACGAGTGCTGCTTTTTACAGATTCTAATTATGAAAAAATAAATAAACGTCTTTTATATGTAAACATTACCAAAAGTTTTCTAGCCTTGGTAGAGTGAGTCCGGAATTAAGTACCTCAATTCTTTATTATATTTAGCAATAGGTGAAATTGTTTTTGGTTAGTAATGAGATTAAACAATTAAGGAATGATAAATGTAATATAGTAAAACTGTGAATGATAACTGAAACCGATGAGTATGAGGATTTGCTCAACTTGTCTAATTCATGTTATGATGATAAAAAATTTACGAACCATAAAACAGTAATTTCGAAACCATCCGTTAAACCATAAACGTGAAGCACGTCACACATTAGCCTTAAGAACATAAATAACTCTTTCCTTAGTGGACGTTTACTGTGACGTACTCCATTTCTTTTGCAATCTGATTGAGCTTAATGCTATAAAAGTATTATGGTATTTATTTGTAGGGTATGTGTGTATGGTTTATTATTATTTCCTGAGTGCATAAAATTGTTTTCAGGTGAAATTAAGGAAAAAAAAATACTTTACTCACAGGAACTCAGAAATCTTAGCCTTTTTCTATTATAGTCTATTCTTGCAAGGCTTTGAGTAGTTCAGAATAGAGGCTCCACTTATTTCACTTTTCGGGAGAAACAAATCCTTCCTGGTAGTTATTGATAAATGCGTTGAACCATTAAAAAATTCATGTCTTTTGGAACACTATGATGATAGCGGACTAACTGTCTTTGGAGTCCATAGTTGTACCAGTTGGGATATAATATCCATGAAAAGTGAACATATTGATAATGCAAAAATGGCATAATATTCGAATTTAGCTGGATCTCTAGAAAGGTGTTTCCGATTTAATCTTACAAATTAATTTCGTTATGCTTTTACCAGTAATAGAAAGTAAGAAAACAATGGGATATGATGTGTGAAAGGCATTGTTTTGAAGTCGAGATAATGGAAAATTTACTTGGCTCTCATATGACGGCGGCAAAGATTTAAAACAAGTCTGGTATTTTTCCAAATATGAAAGTTGTCATTTTTGATGGATGCCGGGATGTCTAATGTAAATCCATTTCTTATGAAGGATAATGATATTTACGGGAATAATTTATAGTGGCGATTTTGGACTATGTTGAGTCATTTTTGTGAGGGGGTTTTATAGTATTTTTTAATGTGTTGAGAAACATGGGTGTATCTTATGCTATTAAATAAATGATAACTTGTTTTGACATAAAAGTAGCTATGCAGCTCTTAGGTGTTTTTGGCAGACTGTAGATTAATCCATTTGCTATTTTTAAGAACTTTGACCTGTACCACTTTATTCCTTCAACATGTTTAAGTTATTATACCTGGTTAAGTTAGAAACCATCAAACTCTTGACTTAAGCCACTTGTATTCTTAACTCCTCACTTATTGAAAAATTGTAAAAAAGAATAATAAATATGCTCGACGGAAGATGTTTTTAGTCCAAAGTAGTAATTTCGTGTTTATTTGAAATAGTAGCTTCGAAAATAATTTTAGATTTGTCTAGAAAACAATAAAAATTAATTAAATAAAAAAAAAGATTTTTTTTTATTTGAGTAACCTCTTCTTCCCTCGTCATCCGATTACACTTGAAAATCCAGTTATCTATATATACAATTCTTTCAATAAAATTAATAGTTGTCGTTTCGTTTTCTTTGCCAGCTATAAATCAGTCCAAACAAAAAATAATTAGTAAATAAATGGACTTCCTGCCGTTTTGAGTTAATGGCCTTCCAATAATAGAAAGGTCTCTTGGAGAGTTTCGTGTTTGTATCCAATGGGATCAGCTGAATGATAGCTCCGGCGAAAACCAATTTCTACCTCTATGCTCGCCTTTTGAGCCTCGCTCCAGACCAATTAAAATCCTTCAATTAGTTGAGGCTCTAACGGTTTCCGATGAAAATACTCAAGATTGGAAAAGAGAGAAGAAAAAAATTTGACTTCTTCGGTAGTTTTAAATAGGAAATACCTTGGGCCGGGTTCTTATTTTTGTTCTATTTTTCTCCATGACTACTTCAGTTGTAGATACGCATTCACGTTTATACTTGAACAATTAGGCTGTGCAATCTACTAAATAAAATAATTTTCTCCTAAAGATACAACTAATATAAGATGGAAATAGTCAAGTTAATTGTTATAAAAAATGTCAACTCTGTTAATTTGTGTGTTTTTAATTTTAGACGGAGAAATTAACATTAACCAATTCTTAGTGGAAATAATTCGCACCTTCTGATTCTAGACGTCCACTCGTTTTTAAGGTAACTGATTTTCACACATTCAAAGGATGTCATATCGGTAAGTAACATGCATCTGTAGGGTATTTACTATGAATTAGAACGATTTTATTGCATTCAATCAAGTTCCAAAATATATAAATATTCCCAAGAAATATTTAAGAAAATACACGAAAACGTTTCATTTTAGCACGTTTCCGGTCATATCCCTTGTGCCATTAGAAAAGAAATAGAAGCAGTTTTTGATCATTCGTGAAAAATATAAAATAATACCTCAAAGAGAATGAGGTGCCACTACAGGAAACTGACAGTATCCTAAGTAAAAATGACTCTCCCGTCTTCTCAACGTTAACTCTAGGCAAACACTATACGTTTCTCATTTTCTTACTTTGTTTCACTAAAATTGTCATTTTGCTGATAAATGAAATTTAAAACAAAAACAACCTATTAAAATGTGTGCTAAACCCCGTTCAAAAGAATAAAACTAACCCTTTCGATGATTCAAGTAGGTACTTATTTCTCCCATTGACGTCGCCTCATCTAAAATTGCTTCAAATCATTTTTAGTAGGGAATTTAGTATTCTTTCGAATAGTTACCTTCCACTTACCAAGATTTTCTAACTGTTTATTAATTTCATAAAAATCGGAGCATTTTTCAGCAAACATATGTACCTATACAGCATCCATATCTATGGGATGTCAAACGGGAAATTTTCTATTCTGCACTTCCTGTTTGCTTGATAAGGTCAACCTCATAACCGGGATTTTTTCCTATAGAGGAAGGGAGGAAACGCGCTAATGACTGTTTTTAATAATATATAAAAATTACTATTTTACATTTAATCTCATTTCCACACCTGTTGGTCCACACATGATGAGTCTACTTTTACTATAATATGGAACTTGAAACCGAAGTTTCTGCTTAGCTTATATAATAATTTTGTTACGTATATATATAAAAAATAACGAGAATCGGGGTGTTTACTAGTGGTTTAAAGTGGTGGAAAGGTTCATTTCGGGATTAATTATCATCATTTAGGATTACCAAAATATATAATATCACCTGCCTATTTTACTAACTAGTAATTAGGTAGTGTTTTCATTCGAGGTTGATGTCAATGACCAGAGTGAAAATAAAATCAATTCAATAATTGTTCGTGTAATTTTTGTTTCACAAAAGCCACAATTAGACTGTAATTGTTTCGGTCTGGACAAAAAATAAAAATTGCGCTTTCTGAAGACAGATTAAAAAGAAGAATTTTCCCCTTCGCGTCGGAAAGTAACTGGAAAATTAGAGGTTAGGAAGCACCGCCGTAAAGAACAGAGCCATTGAGAAAGCTTTCTTCACAAATATTTCTTCTCTGAGTATTTCTTCTTCTTATCTCCGTATATCCCCCTCGGTACTAAGTAATTGTTCACTTCCTCAATTAGGAGAATCTTCTACCACCCGCTGTTTGAGGTTTTATTTCTTATTCCTAATGCGGTTGTAATTTCTCTTTATGAATGACGCAGAGAAAGCAGAAGGTGCATTTTTTTGCTATCTGAAAATGCAATACGTTGCATTTTGTTCCAAAGAAGTGGAAATTATACGCAAAATTAAAGCTCTAATAAGCAAATAAACAAGCATAAAATATTAGGAAAGACATTAGATAATAACTCTAAGTTTCAAGTATCTTATAATAAAAGACCGAATAAAATATCGGCCATGACAAAATATTTATATGAAAATTCCTGCCGTTTGAGTATAGATGATGGATTAAATATTTATTTATTTATCATTTCCATAATACTAACGTAGGGGGGCATAATCTCATAAGGGAGATGAAAGTGTGAGTCCCGCCAGAACTATTGCGTTCTTTCATCTATAGGGAGCTCCCTACTCCATCATAGAGGGTGGAATAGCCTGACGTCTAGATAGCCTAATTCCAGACGCTCAGTAAAAAAAAATTCAAGCGGATAAAGATGAATAGAAGAATGATTTATATAACCGCAAAATAGATCTGAAAACTGTTTCCTTTTTTATCTTTCATAAAAATAAAAAAAAATCCATCATATAGAAGCTGCATAACAACCCGTGAATCCTATAACCATTTTCATGATAGACGGTCTGGATATATATATATATATATATATATATATATATATATATATATATATGTATTAAAAAAAAAAGAAAAAAGGTTTTTGGAGGGAGAAAAATCAGCCAAATAAGAAGAGATTTTTTACTTTCATTGGCCATATCACAGGCCGAGATGAAGATTGTCACATTAATTTAGAGTAAAACCCAAAAATTAATACCCCAAAAATGTCTTGATTGAAGCTATTGTGACAGTCTTAACAGAAAAATTAATATTGTAATTAACTTAAATAAATAATATACTTTATGTTCAAGAGAGGAATTTTAGCGGGGCTCGTTATAAACTAGAAATGCTTTTCACAATTATCACAAAAGATAAAAATTAAATTAGAACTGTGACATTCTTTTTGCCGATTTGCGATTATTGTTTTTAACCACTTTTTGTAGGATGTTACCTTTTTTGGAAAGAAAGATTGTTTCTAAAACAAATTACTATTTTGTTGAATAAAGACAAGGGATAGAGGTCTTACATGTCCGGGAAAAATCAGGCAAATAATAAGATATTTAGTATTTCCGAAGAACATATATTTCTTTAAAAAAAAAAAATGACCACTTCTATTAAAGAATATTAGCCTACAAGGAAAGTTAGCTTTACATGAAGCAAAACAACAGATAGAAGCGTGTGACTTCCTTGAAAAAGCAACAAATTAAGAAGAGATTGTGTACTTTCAAAAAAACGTATCGTTTTGTTTCGAAATAACCATTTTTTTTTTTACAGAATATTATCCTACAATGAAAGGTAGATTTACAGGAAGCGGGAGAAAGGATACAAGCGTGTCACTTCCTTGGAGATAATCCTTTCCTTACCCCTCGCTGATTTTACAGCTTTTCATTAGATTTAATCCTTCCGCCGAAAGAGAATCCTATTAACTATTTACTTATGAGGCGCTCTGTGCACGCTTTTTCCTTTTGGGCGAGTCTCTCTGGGGTTTTCGTTTTAGTTTATAATTTCGAGGAAATAAATTATGGCAACCTAAGTTCAGTCGAAGCTATGCAGGGGCATAATTCATGAAGATATTAATATGTTAAACAAAAAAGGGTTCAGAATTATAGTTTGTCTTTTATAAACTTTCGTAAGTGTTCTTTAATAAATCAGACTGGTCGGGAGAATCCCGTTCATGAATAGAATATTATGATGTACCTACATTAAAAATTAAAACATTAAAAACAAGATTTAAACTAAACAAAAAAAAAAAACAAAAAAAAACTACTACATCCGTCAAAAGTGTTAGAGATCGGTAAAAGGAGAGAATTTTGACTAGGATGATTAACTGTCCCATCCTTTCTTACTGTCTTCAAACCATGTCCTCAGTGGCTCTTATAGAGGTTATCGCAAAATTACTTATCCACTCTTATTCAAAAAGAACAACTAAAAAAAAAAAAAAAAAAAAAAAAATGCGTCATCTTTGCGTGGTCTATTCTTAAACCTAGTGCCATTTGGAAAAATTGAAATAGAAACAGTTAATATATTGTTTTGATATTTCGTTAAAAATTTGCTAACCTACTCTTATGATGTCTCGAAGAAAAGCGATAGTCACCAATAAGCGCAGGAAACTGACAGTATTCAACTCTAAGTGGAAATGACTTACTCCTCATCATCGAGTTCATTCATTCTTAAAGTAAACTTTATTATAAAAATGGTTCTACATGTTTCTGTTTTACTGGAATATTCATTTACTATTAGAAGCAATTAAGAAAATACAATATCAAATTAAAAACTGAGGAAAACATAGACAAAAGCCCTTGCAATGGAACGGCATCGACGATTTCGAATTTTAAACGTCGATTTATCCGACCGAGATCACTCTATCGAAACTTGCATAAGAATTGTTTTGTAAAACATTAGTAAGCCTTTGAATGGTTGCTTCTTATTTCCCAAAATTTCCTACCCGTTTTCGAGCTGTTTATAAAATATCTCTGTGTGTTTATAAAACATTTATATAATAATATAGCAGTATTTAGATGTAATAATAATAATAAAAAAATAATAAATGGGCCTATCTACAGCAAATATTACATTATTACGGCAAGGTCACTTTCGTATAGAAAGTTCCATCATCAGTGTCCTAATTAGAGCTATTTGGCATAAACAAAATTTTTCTTGAGGTTTTTGAGAATCCCAAAATGAGAGACTTTTTAGAAATTCTGCTAAAACAAAAAAATGTGTCATATCAAGACTTGATTCCGTCGAGTCCTTTAAAGGCCTTTTAATATTCTTAGATATAATTTTATACGACTAGATGATTTATCTGACTGGGCGATTTTACGATATCAGTATCTTTTCATGATCGGTAATATAAATAATTTATATTTAAACCTAAGAACAACTCATTACCTAGTTGAAAACATAATTACAAAATTAAAAAAATCGTTGATATTCTTATGAAATGTAAATTATTTTCTTTGTCTCTCCCTCCCCCTCTCTCTACCTTTCTCTCTTAATTAATTAGAAATATTATTATTTCAGTTAATTTGTTTTAAATAAATAAATGTATAAATTAAAAGAAGAAGAATAACTGTCGATACTAGTTCATCTAATTAACAAGTAATATAATCAAAATGCCCTCCTTAAGCACCATTTTCTACTCGACGAAGCTAAGTACTAAAGCGTTATAATTGTCGAGGTTGAAAATGTTTCCAATTACCTTCTATAGTTAGTAATTATCGTTAATACATGCAAATGCTCTCTGTGCCAATTAAGGCGGTAATGGTAATTCAATTTACTCATAACTATATCAGTCTTTATCTAGATTGATACAGAACCCCGACAAAGAGAGTTGGATTGCTTTAATAGGCTATTTCTTTAACTTGCTTTCAACGTTTCTCTAAAAAAAAAAAAAAATTATTATTATTTTTATGTATTTCCGGCATAATTAATGAAACACCTTTCTCCGATAATTTATATTTTAAAACCTCTCCATTATTGGGCTAATATATTACAAAAGATCTAGAGAAATAAAATATAGAAATGATGTTATTGCTTTCTGATTCGTAGCATGCCGTATTTAACTTTTACCGATTCATTATCAATGTAGCAACTAATTAATAGTTTCCTCTATTTAAACAAATCCCGGGTAATATGAAAAATTGAAACACCTACACTGATGAGATCGTTAAGGAAAATGAGATTTTATTTATTTAAATTTGAAGTCCATTATTATTAACTAAGAATTTTAGGACGGGTTATCTATAGGAATGAGATTTTAGACAATAAAAAAGCGAGAATCACTCACTCGGCCTCTGAGAATTTCGCCGGAAAGCTTTATTACAAAAAGCATTAAACTGTTTCTCATTTAACGTTTCTGTTCTACAGATAAATTCATTGTACTGCTAAAATCAATTTAAAAATACAAGAAATAAGATTTAAAAAAAAAAAACGAGGAAAACCACATAACCATTGAAAGTAATGAAACCAAAACTTACGAATTTGTAAGCAGTTATCTCTCCAACGTAGACCCCCCATCGAAAATTACTTGAGAATCAAGGTAGGCATTGTCGGGGTTCGGTCACTGCTACTTAATAAAACTACATTTTATCGTGAAAATGGTTTTATTGTGCCGACGTTTCGGCTTGAAGTTCAAGCCAAAACGTCGGCACAATAAAACCATTTTTACGATAAAATGTAGTTTTATTAAGAAGCAGTGACCGAACCCCGACAATCCCTACCTTGCATCATCTACAGTCAACGATCTCTTATCAATGAATTACTTGAGAATCGTTTTGTTAAGGGAATTTAGTCTGCTTTCGAATAGTTAACTAACTCTCTCCCAGTTATTAAGCAGCACTTTACTCACGACTCTTTTTCTTTTTTAACGACTATTTATTTGTTCTTGTTTGTTGTAACACTGAAAAATTGACATATTCTTTTCCTGAGTCTTTATTGTCGCAAATTAATCGCCTGAGTATCTGATTCTTGACCATACGGCACTTTAGGAGATAGTGTGGTCAATACTATGCTCCGGCCGCCTGATTTTCCCCTTGGCTGCTTCGACTGCTAGAGTCATTAGCACCCAAGGTAACCATTATTAATTAAATTAATTAAAGGCTGGGTGAGCCTAGGGACGATCTGGGACCCCAAATCCAACCCTCGAACGGCAGCACTAGAGGAAAAAATCTTTAGTGCGCGCTCGGGTTTTGAACCTGGTCCTCCAGTTCATTAGTCGAGTGCTCTACCACTGAGCTAACCTCGCCCCATATATATATATATATATATATATATATATATATATATATATATATATATATATACACACACACACACACATAAAATAGGGATACCCAAAAGTTATCAACATTTTGATAAGATGTATTTTGGTATTAATATTACACTAATCTTTGTGGAGTAAATAATCATACCATTACATTTTTCATTGGATCAGTGTCTTTGCTCAAGATTTCATTCAGTATTAAGTAGTTGAGTGTCTTGAACTGTGTATGCCGGGCGCTTACCACTTACCACATAATAGATTTTATTAAATCGCAGCGGAAGATTATTCCCGATCTTGAATTATATTGCATTTTTTTTGGATTGTTCGATATTAGTAAGAATTGTTTTAGAATCATAAGAAACAATCAGCTTGCATAAGTTATTTCTCTATGCTACTAATGCTATGATTTTGTTTCAAAGTTCTATTAACGATGGATTGCCTTGACAATTTATTCGCATCTTTTAAAATTAAAGACTTGATGTTAAAAGGCTGACCTGCCAAAGGTAAATTCTGAGAAAATGATATAATTTAACTTTTACAGAATACAAGTTTAATCGTTAATCTATCGAAAAAATAATGTTTATTTTTTAAAGAATACGAATTCGAGAGAAATAGTAGAATATCAGGAGATATTTTCTATATTCAATTCCATATCTTAAAAATCAAAAATCTAGGTAAGAGGAGGTTGTCCATTCGAAAGCTTATTGGCTTTCAAACAATACATATTTGTAAGCATATTTAAATACAAAATCCTTCCCTCAAATTTCGAAACTGTTGGCTTAGGTCTATTTTTTTATTTGAATGTGAAGCAATTATGCCTTTTCTTTCAAGTTAAATCAATTTAAATAGAAAATATTTGTTTGGCAATTATTTCTTTGGTGGCTCATAATAAATGCAATTATTTTTCTATACCGAAACGCTTTAGGATGCTAGACGGACGTTTTTAGACTTATGCTACTGTCTAAGCATAATGAAAATCTGTATACTGAATCATTATCTCTAGTGAATGTTTTTTTTATTAATTATGGAAAGTTAAAATAATGATATGCTCATAAACGCATCTGAAATCAACAATAATCTGAGTATGTTCTCTTCTGATATACTCCCTGCGATCTAAAACATTGGCTTAGAAGAAACCCTGGACTGTAAGCTAATATTTAATATTCTTTTAATATTAATCGTCACTTATTATTTTAATTAAATTTTACTTCGATTTTAATATTTTTATTGAAAATTATGACTTTAAACCCATAGAAATTTTAAATATCGTTTATTTACAAAAGACCGCTAGAAGTGAAATTAAATTAAACTGAAAATAAAACATTGAATTTTGAAGAGGGGCCTTATCAGGGATAAATGAAATTTTTTTATGATTTATTGTTTTAGTAATGGAAGGAAACATGAATAAAAATTATCTCATCGAAATAATAATACTGTTAAATTATTAGCTACTGTTAAGTATTAGCTAATGCTAATAACACTTATAGATATTTATTGAAGGTGTAGCCCAACTGCTTAGCTTGGAAGGTAATGTGTCCAGTCTAGATTAGCTGGGCTGGTTCAAAACAGAGAATGATCTTATTGGCTAGGAGCTGGAGCTCATGACGTCAGATTATGGCCGCTTCTCTCCAGCCAATGGGAGACCAGCCTTCGTAGTTACCATAGCAACGACTCCCCACTCCTGCTATCTTATCTCTGGAAAAGTGCAGCAGAAATTTATCCTCAATCTTCAGGAGGTATGGGTCCAGGCCCACGGCCGCTCGGGAAGTGGAATATATTTTATATGTTTCTTAAAAAAACAAAAAAAAAACAAATAAATAACAAAAGTACGACTGAGTATCTCTTTCAATTTATGACCTCTGAAGGTCGTATATTTCAAGAACTGTCTCTTAACAAATGCATTTCTAGCATATAGCCAGGTCCCAAGCAATAAAGTTGTAAGAATAAATTTACATTTTAAACACTTTCGTAAAAACAACTGTTACATCTATTTCTCTTTCGTCCACTTCTAAATTAAAGAGTAAGTACCTACTTTCACCTTTTACTTGATAAGAAATATGATAGCTATAGATTTGGGTTTTATGAAGCTGACCACTTTCAGATCTCTATTACCAACTTTTATTAAAATAAAATTATTTTTTGAAACATTTTCATGCCGAATGTACATAACAATTTATCATTCGAAATTATGGAATGAATATAACTTATTTTTTGAATTCTATGTATAGCAAAGAAAAATTAATACTAGTCTGCATGTTAATACAGTTTGGGGAATTCTGAATCCAGTTTTCAATAGATTTTTATTCTATTAAACTACGTTCTTTGAGACTACCTTAATTGTTCTAGATATATGTATTTTGTATTTATAGCAACTAAATAAGGGTTGATAAATATATAAATCATTTATGAACAATGAAAAACACAGAACTGTAAACCATTAAAAAAGTTCCTCAAACCTTATTTAGTGATTGGATGACCGCTTCAAGCAGAACTTTTATTACAGACAAGCATGTGTTTCTTTTGATAAAATGGCTTCTTCAAATAACAAATGATTCTTTTAAGGATTGCTCAAATACGCATGTACTTTGTACATATGTATTTAAAACAATATTTTAAGACTAATCCTAGCTGCAGGTTTATATAGGGCAAAGTCACATAGCACAATGTCTCAAATTGTTTTAAATAAATATGTAGGAACATTTGATGGAATATTGTTTTTCATTCAACCTAACTATGGATATCACACACTGAATCGAAAATAAATAAAGAATTCATAGCTTAAATTTTATATCAGTAATGTTTTTATTAATTTTTTACTATTTTAGATTTTAATATAATTGATTTTAACTGTTTGTGTGTGTGTGTGTGTGTGTCTGTGTGTGTGTATATATATAATTTGTCAGTTCGCTTTCCCATCAGCTCAAAAATGGTCCGATTTTGATTAAATTTGGTACAAAAATCTTACGTCTAATTTGAAAGGTCAAGTTCGTTAACCAGCAAAATCCCGTCAACCGGAACATTTTTTTGGGATCGAAATTCGCGCGAAAAAAATCGTTACGCTTGCAAGTATTCGTTTTATAGGTTTCTTGGCCTAGAAAAACGAATGAACCCATTTTTAAGGCGATAGCTTTAAGCGTTTTCGAGAAAATTATAAAAAAATATAGTTGTTGAATACAGTTTAGTCAGTAAGATATTATTGAACTGAAATGTGATAAGAAGATAATAAATATGGTTAGGCAAGAAGCGTGTTTGTTCAAGCATTTGTCTAGTTTAACCCTACAAAAAAATTATTTGTCAAAATTTATTCAACTTCTTTCTTTTTTTTATTTTGTTTTTATTCACTGTACATAGAATAAAATCTTCATTAGCAACTACACTATGCGTTAAACGTAATAATAATTAGGCCATAGTTCGAGGAAGGGCTCCAGGATACCAGGTTCTTTATTTTTATGTTTGTTTTAATTGTGTATTAGTGAGAAAACTTCAACATGAGTGCCAAGGTGCTTTCATGTCCCTGGCATAAGCTTTGTCTACCCCTTCATTTGAAAACCCTCTCAATTTTATATCAATAAAGAATATTTTCTTAGCGTTATACCGTTATCTTTTATATTTAAGCTATATATTTTTCTTCTCCTCGCAATTTCATTCTCCTGCGAGCAGCTGACGTTTAGTAGACATTTTGCCATAGTCCGAAATGGTTTCTTGATCAAGTCATTTGGCACTATGATAAAATAAAATAAACCTTATGTTAGCAGACAGCTGGAGAAAGAAGCCAGAGTGAGGAGAAAAACAATTTGTGTCCTCATGACAATATTTTAGATAGATAGATATGCTTAACTAAACAGCGGAATCATTATATATAGGTATACATGTATATATACCTATATACAAAATCAAGTATATCATATAAGCAGATCGATTTGATTCTTCTGGAGTGCGCTCCTATAAAATGGAATCAATTTATTTTCACCTCGAAGGAAAGGAAACAAAAACAATGACACTATTACATGTAAACTCTTTCTTTTAGTTTTATATATGTTTTAAAAAATAGAGCAACATTATTAGTTATTTTATTTTTTATTATTATTATGTTTTTCACATATTTAGTCAACACTTAGTACTTTGCATGCTCTGTATAAGCATAAAAAAAGGAATAGAAGTCAGCTCTACAAACCTCAACTTTTATCTAATTTTAAGCTGATTGTAATTTTGTTTTTCTTGTATAAACTTGTTATTTTGATGTCGGGATTTTTTTTCTTGACCCCCTACAGGAACTGAAATGGGGGGGAACTGAATAAAGAGGTATTTCACTGAATGTCGACTCTGCTATAAATTAATAAAGCCTGTGGGGAGTTTGACATTTTTTTTTTGTCATTCCTCAGATTCAACCTTTACCGTCCAGACATATCGTCGATACAAATTCAAACTAACGAATGTGAAAATCGCCACTTTCAAGAGTGAAAATACTTTTATTTATTACTTTACTTTTGGGCAGTCAAATAGTAGGCAGATCCGACATTTTGACAGTGGTTACATCCTCCTTTCACTGTGTGAACTTAGATTCGATAGTTTGCCATCCATCAGCCCAACAGCAATCAGTAAAGATTTAAAATGAAAAATGCGTTTTTTCACATTCGATACTTTGCATTTGTATCGACGATATCAATCCATTATTATTTATATATAACATCCCACAGTCAATATTTTGTATTATAGGCCATCATTAATACATTAAATTTGTGATGTTTTATGAAAGGTACAAAGGACATCTATTTTTATGATCTGTTTTCCACTGTCCCTTACATAGGTGTGGCTTTGTGGCCACAAATTATATAGAGCAGAATTTAGCATAATTTGCAGATTGTCATTGATATTTTATTTTATACATCAATATACCATTCTAAATAATTAATATTAGTACTTTCCAATGGTCATAGCCACGTTGAGTACACCGGTTCCCGTAGATTACCGTAGTTAAGCAACGGCAAGTGTGCCCAGTAACTGAATGGGTGACCAACCACATGCTGTTAGCATTATAAAAGGGCAGCAACCTATAGATAGCCTGGCATTAATAGCCCAAGTGTTGATACGCCAATAAAAACACACACACACACACTCAAACAAAAACACTTACTTGTATAGCTGGGCCGCAATGAATACAATTCAAAAATTTTACTTTTTATATAGAAATGTTAGGCTTAAAAAAATAACGAATAAATTACCATAATAATTATAAAGGAAGAAAATGAATAAATATAAATAATTTTCAAAAAATACCAATAAAAAATAAATTTAAATAATTGAAAAAAAAAAACAGAAAAAAATAAATAGCTTACATTCTTAAAAAAAAAAAAAAAAAAAAAGAGCTGTAGTTTGTTAATTCTTTATATCAGAAGTTAGTCGCATTGTCTATATGTAGGTATATCTTGTTTGGTCATTAAGTGCCCTTGAGTAAGTAGAGAATGGCCAGTTTGAAAAGAGTTATAATAACCACCTCTTCTCTCTGGTAACCACTTACGCTGAAGGGCCATTCTACTACTCTTTGTTTTATTGTAAATAATCCTATAGGTGCAGTACAAATAGAGAATAAATAATTGAAAATAATAAAAATCATCCTAATAATGTTTGTTAAACCGTAAATAATAATAAAAAGCAGTTCTTGAAAAACAGAACAAAGTCTATATTGAGATGTTAAGGCACCATAGTGTTACGTAGGAAAGGATAGTTGGGATTGTGCTAAAGAAATAATTGATGTTTCTAGAATAATCTATATTGAACATTTCCCCATGCTCTTTCTCAACCTTCTTTAGCAGTAAAAGGCAGGAGGTGGAGATAGATCGAAGATTGTGGTGCTTTAAGTTACTTGAGATAAAACGGTATTTGTTTTGCCATTCATCTTCGTAATTTAGATGTTCTACTCCTTTCTCTTAGAAATCGTAACAGTTCTTTTTTTTTTTTTTTTAAATTAGTAATATGTTTATTTAACATCTGTACATTTGTAAAGTACATCAGTTAAGTGTGCTCACAATATATAAATAATAATATATACAGAAATTGATTAAAAGAATGACAAAGTTAAAAGACAAAATAAATGAAAAAAAAAATGATTAAGAAATAATAATGATAATAACACCATTGTAACAATTAGCTCTGATAGGAGTCATGAAACAAGATACTAAATTCATTTATAACAAAATATTTATTGGTGAAATCATCGAAGGTTCAAACTCTGCTGTAACAGATCCTCCAGCACAAACACACACAAAAAAAAATTCTTAATATTAATCAAGCTTAAACCTCTTTTATTTTATTTTTTTCGTTTTTAACGGCGCATCAACTATTTGGCTATTAGCGCCGGGCTACCTACAGGTTACCACCCTTTTCTAATGCCAACAGCACGTGGTCGGTCACCCATTCAGGTACTTACCACGCTCGACGTTGCTTAACTTCGGTGATCAACGGGAACCGGTGCATTCAACCTACCTTCAACATACCTCTTTTATTATTTAAACATTCGGCGAATTGCCTTGGTTGCAGATGCTCATAAATAAATAAAATTTCAGTATTTTTTATTAATAAATAATTAATATATATATATATATATATATATATATATATATATATATATATGCATTTATAATAAAAAAAAAAACATTGCAAAGCACACATTCTTATTCTAAAAATCCTCTTTCTCAAAGTGGACCTTAGGTGAAAAAGAAGTGATTTGTATGGAAAATGGTATAGTTTTATTGACTGGTTTTATTAATAAAGAATGTCAATCAATTTCTGAATATGAAAACCAATGACAAAAATTAAAATAAACTCCATAAATTCTTAATTTGGATATGAGCTTCCATGTGTTAACTTATTTGTTAAAATTATAAATTAATAAGTGATTGGCCATACCAAAATAACGCTCACTTACCTTCCAAAAAGACTACTGTCCCACCTGTAATCACTGCAATGAGAAATTAATAGCTCAACTAGAGAAGAAGAAATTCTTTATTTAAAACAAAATAAAGAGGGCTGCCCAAATGTATTGGGTTGCTAAAAACACAGCGTACTTATCAATCTTTCGAAAATTCATTTCAATTGGTTAAAATATAGTTTATTTTAAAATTAATTAGGAGTTTTGCCGAGAACATAAATTTTGGTGACGAAATAATACAAGAAAAAAAATATATTAAATGAAATAAATTTGAATGAAATTTTAAATTTATACAATTACTTTATAGGTCTGGACGTAAATTTTGTGAAATGAATTGCGAAAGATTGATAAGTAGCTGGTTAGCTCTCGTGAATGTGGTAGCTGAGTATCCCCAGGGAATCTATCAATATTGATTCCGCAAGGATACTGAGTTTGTTGGGATCCACGCCTAGTTCTTGAAGGAAATCGCTTGTAGATTTTGGGATCCCATATAATACAATATATGGGACACAACTGGGTGAGGAAACTGAATACCATTAAAGGCATCACAGCTGAAATCTTAAAGGAAGAAGAAATGGCTGAACAAAAAGTATTGCGATTAGTATTAAAGATGTTGTTTTATACCAGGGATCTCCAAACTTAGGGCCATACTGATTACTCCAGTAGGTTCCGAGGGCCAAAACCTTATTGGTACTACTTATTTGTGTGAGAAGACCTTCTCCAAAATGAAGTACACAAAAAATGTTTACAGGTCTAAATTAACTGAAGAGCATCTTAAATCTCTTTTAATAATTGGTACAAGTAAAATTAGTCCACAACTACAAACTATTGTAAGTGGAAAATCTCAATTACATAAATCTCATTAGTATTTCATATGTCATTATGCTTGTTATAAGTTATGTTTTTATTTAAAATGTATAAAATGTTAGTTGGATTCATTTCAATAATTTGTTAGTTATTATATACTGAAGTTAAATTTTCTGCATATTATACATATCTTTACTCATTACAATTCTGTGTTTCTTTAGCCAACTTATCACAAAAAAAAATAACAATAAGCCTACAACAATATTATGAGTAGTTAGCCCATGACCATATCAATGTAGATGTCATATTAATAATTATTCAACATAAAATTAAAATACTTCAGTAAACTAAAGACCGTAGCCGGGTAAGCATGGGTTGTTGGCCCCGATTCCGCCGACCTTGATTTATTATCATCATTCTCTTCTGAATCAGGTATTCTTCTTTTTAAACTTGTTACACGGTTACTTCCGCATATAATATCACACACAGATACTCTTTTGCATGAAACTTCGAAGTATTCTTCTACTTCAGCAGGTAATACTGTCTTTTTGGATGTACCTGGAACATTTTTTACAAGCGTTACACAAATAGGACACCTCGGATTATTTGTTCTTAAATACGGCATATTTTAAGTATGAATGTGCTTACTAAACACGTGATGGATGTCACTTTATAGAACTGCACTAAAATATTGCTCGGATGAGACTTAAAGCCGATTCACGCTAGACCGTGTCGGGTCCAAGCCGGAACACGGGGAAACAATCACACACGCAAAAAAAACACGGATCCGGCCCGGTGTAGCGTGAACGAGTCCATTGAAAATGCTGGATTGTTTCACCGAGGCCCGGCCAAGACCCGACACGGTCCGGCGTGAATCAGCCTTTATTCGTACGCAGAAACCTTCGCTTATTTAAATAGAAAAGGAGCGGATTACAGATATTAAATGATTCTTAGTATGATTACTTGTTTTATTTACACTATTTATTAACTTGATTCAGTGAAACTCAGAAATCACACACTTCGTTACCTGCTAATCGTCTTAGTTGTGGAGTCGATGTATAAAATAATAGGATTAATCTAAACAATAACCATTGATAAAACGGAGATAATGGCCTAGCTGTCGAACCACCGTAAAAAAAAAAAAAAAAAAAAAAAAAAAAAAAAAAAAAAAAAAAAAAAAAAAAAAAAAAAAAATCCATTGATAATACGGATAATAATGTTTATCAACAAACATTTAATACATAGTCGAATATATATATATATAAATATATATATATATATATAAAATTAATTATTAAATTACAATTAAATATAACCCTCTTGCTTTTCCATAATATATGCCAAAATAGAATCGATTTTTTTTTTACTATGGCGTACCGCTTGGAGTGTCTTGAAAAAAATTGAGGTAGTACACGGATGGTAAGAGAATTTTCACAAAAAGTTTGGTGATTGTACCAAAACGGATACTTCATAAAACAAATTATTAAAAAATAGAAACACGAAAAAACAATTGAACGCGATGTCGCCGAAAGCCGAATTAATTTTTGTCTAAAAACCTTAAGAAAGATGCGTATTTTCTTTTTTTATTCAATCTGATCCGACAACTCAATCCTGAGATAAAAATAATCAAAGGAATTTCGATTTTCTTTTTTTTTATCCGACGGGGGGTGTGAATTCAGAGCTGAAAATTTGGCTTTAGGCCACTTTTAAGGGACTAGTTCGATGCTCCAAATTTCAAGCGAAAACCTTTCTGGGGCCGACAACCCATGCTTACCCGGCTACGGCCTTTAATTTGCTATAAAAAATATGTTCTCTAAAAGGAGTTTTCAAGTATGCTAGCTCTCCGCGGGCCGGATGTGGCCCTCGGGCCGTAGTTTGGAGACCCCTGGTCTATACCAATAGGCACCATAGAACTGCCAATGATATCTGGGTAAAAAAAGAAAAGAAAAGTAAAATATAAAATTTAAACAAAGATATACAATTTGTTTTCAACTTAATTGTATTATAAGTTTCACAATCCTGTATAAAAGTGTCATAGTTATTACTCTCCAATATCTATAATAATTTATATCTCTAAATTGAATTGACTCACCAGAATGTTCTGATTGAAGATTAGAAATACAACTCTGAGTCATTACTCCAGGCAATAAATATCTGAAATTGCCACGCCAAAAACATTTACTAAGAAGCTATGCCACTTTCTAATCCAAGTCACTTCTTCTTTTATGTTATATTCACCCGGATCGTTTTGGTGAATGTGGATTTTCTTCAGAAGTATATATGTGCACTCAGTAGTAGTAATTGTTTTATTTATAATATATATATATATATATATATATATATATATATATACAGGGTGTCCATATAGAGATGTCATTACTCTAGGGGTGTATTCTGCACCTCATTTGTAGTTCAGGGACACCGAAATGAGCGTTCTATCTTAACACATAGCAGAGCTACTCAAACTTTTGTCTATTTTCAAAACTAATGTTTTTTTTTAATGAAAAACTGTGTTTTCCGGATTTCTAGTTAAGGTATCATAAATAACGACCGAATTTTTAAAATCTACATTAAATTTTCAATAAGAAACACCCGTTATTGAAATATTGCCATGTAAATTAGGATCTATACTAAAAGCCTAGATGTGAACTATTTATATTAGTGCTTTCTTAAATTATTCAATATTTTCTTAATCAGCTATTTGTAGACTTAGAGGTTTCCCTCCGCCTCAGTAATTGCCTTATTTAATAAGCTTCAAAATGGTACCTCATTGTTTTAGAACAACTTGAATAAATGTTGTTTTAGAACAATTTGAATGAAATTTGTTTCTGATTTCTAAGTCAAAACCTATAAATATGCTTTAGCGTGAAGGAGCCATTCTGAACACATTCTTTAATTTCAAACGATTATGGTGATGCCCATCCTTCCCACACTAGGTGAACACTCTTTTTCCTCTGATTAAGACTTGTTGGACACTTCAGAATCTAGGTTGAAGGAAGACAAAAGAATCTATTGGAAATAATTACAATTATTTATATCCGGCGTCTTCCCACGAAACGGCGACTGTATTCACATACTGCAGCATATGCATTACCATTATCGAAGCCATAAGCGGAGTGCGAGGTTTGTGGCGTGCCCCTCACTGTAAAGCATATCCTGACGGAGTGTAGGGCATATGAAGACGAGCGAGTTCGACTGAGTCTCCCGATACATCTTAGAGAGCTACTAGGCAATAATTCAGTTCATCTGACAAATATTTTTTCTTTCCTTGATAAAACCAATTTGAAAAACAAAATTTAGCTCTGACTTTAGCGATTCTTAATTGTAAAGTAAAATCTTTTACCCAATCAACACCTATTGTAAACAGTATTGGCCTCTAGAATATATTTCGATAAAAATTTCATCTCAAACTCACTTAACAGTAAATGTAAAACGTATTAGTCCCTTAAAAATTGTATAAGCCATGATTAATTGATATAATTCAAATTATTAAGACATTTACTTACGAAAATTTTGTTATAATTACTTTTTATCTTTGACCGTTGGTAGCGTTCGGGGCGGAGGCGGGGCGCGTGGGTCGACGGGAGCGATGGGCTTGGCTAGGGTTGGGGACGAGCCCCCCCACATGCGGTCTGTGAAGGTTTGGTTGCCCTGGCACCAGCAAGCACACCTTCTATCATAGACCTAGCAGCCAATCACCAGATGCGGGCCACTAAGGTAGGACTGGCACGAGGACTCTACTCTACCTTGGCTAGGTCCGCCTCCCGCCGGCCGTCAGGCTCTGTCTTTGCGTTCGATGCTACCAATGGACCGACCAAGAGGCACAAATGACCCAATAGTGGTTGAGTGGCCTTTAAAAACCAAGGAAGCCATAAGCATACACCATATCCGTGTATTCTTCGATAGAAAAAAAAAAAAAATAGGCATTAGTATACGCTGGGAACACATTCAGAGGACACCAAAGGAGCAGACTGATAAATAAATATCTACTTATTTAATAAGGTGGGAGTTTCACTTGCGCAGAAAATTCTCGAAGAATGGAGCAATTCCAAATAATAATAGAATTAAAAATAGAAATTTAATAAAATAAGATCCTCAAAGCATAACAATATAATATAAGTATTTATTATGTTTACAATATTTGTAATTATTGTCAATTAACTACAAACGACAGAATAAACCCCCTTTTTGAGACTTTTTAATGAAACTAACAATTATAAATCTTTATAGGTATCCAGTTTGTTTTACTGCAATGTCTAATTGCTTACTATACTTGTGCTCAGATGTAAGTGAATTTAAAATTGTTGTCACAATAAAAATATAATCCAGAATAAATAATGTAAGCAATTTATTCAGTTTGCACTCGCTGATATGAAAGTATAACAATAACTTTTTTAAGAATTCGAGGAATGTTTGGGATTCGACTTAGAGAAAATGTCAGATATTCAGAAAAATTGATATTTCGAATGTTTTGGCATGCTCTTGGGCAGCCTTCTTCAGCAAAAAAAAAAAAAAAAAAAAAAAAATTAAATACATATTTACAAACGAGAATAATCACAACAGTATGAAACTTTTTACATCATCATGACAATAGATTAAAAAGATCTCTTTAAAAATGCAAAAATGCATTTAAACAAAGGTTTTTTTTTTTTTTTTTTTTTTTTTTTTTTTTTTTTTTTTTTTTTTTTTTTTTTTTTTTTTGAACAAATTAGTCAGTAGAGACCCAAAGTGAAAAATGGCAGAGAAACACATTAGCATCAGCAGAATGGCAAAGCATGCCAAAATGTTTAAAATATTATAGATTTTTCTGAAAATCTGACGTTTGCTCTTAGCCAAATTCCAACCATTCCATAACTTCTTATCACATCGACACCTAACTATCTTCATCTCATTGTTATTTTTTTATATCAATATTGTGTCAATGGTATGATATGGGTCGAACTATTCCTGATTGAAATAGTTGAAACACCATTCATTTTTAAAATGACACATCAGGAAAGCTATTGTCGAATGGCGCATCAACAAATCTTGGCTATTAGCGCCGACATCCAGGGTGCAGCCAGGAATTTTCTCAGCGAGCCCTGAGATGAGAAAATTCTGGCGCTGGTGGGGATCGAACCCACCATCTGTTGAATCTAGCGCGCTAGCCACTAGACCACGGGAGACCCCGCTATTGTTTCTCTAAATGTAGATCTACAACTTCATGCTGCTTTATTTTTCTTTTACTTGAAGTAAACATTTTAAGAAATATAAAATGTACTCAGGAGAAAATTAAAGTGATAATGCCATATGTGATCAATGTTTTAATTTTATTCGCCATTAAAAAGTTATTAGCAATAAAAAAATAGTAGAGCTTAAAATGATTGGAATGAAAGTAATAGGGGTACCCAAGAGTAATCAACATTTTGACAAGATGTATTTTGGTATTAACACTACACTAATCTTTGTGGAGTAAATAATCATACCATTACATTTATCAGTGGATCAGTCTCTTTGTTCAACATTTAATTTAGTATTAAGTTGATCAGTGCCTTGATAGAATATGGTGGGGACGTACCTTCTGAAGAGCATATTCGCAACTGTATACTTTTTCAGTTTCATGCGGAAATTAAGGCAACAGCTCCGACTCAAAAAATGAATGAAGTTAATGGCACCGTGTTGATTATAAACATGTGCTGACATTGGTACAGGAGGTTTGCCAAGGGTGACTTGGACCTCATAGACAAGCCACGAAGCGGTAGACCCAAACCACGATGCCTTCAAGACCCTAGTGGAATCTGATCTCCAGTACCAACCACTAAAAGACTCTGTCCATCAGGAAGGTGTTGATGTCTGAGTGACAGGACGTCTGTGGCAAATAAAATTAATTCCAAAGTAAAAATGTTGATTACTTTTGAGTACCAATATTAAATATATTGGGTTCCTCTCCCACTTAGTTGATATCTTTTCATTCGGAAAAGGGAAAGGTATCACCTCAATCCTGGCTCAAAAAGGGCGATAAACTGTAAATAAAGTGCCTCCTCCAAAAAATAGATTTCATATTAAAATAAAATAAATGAGATATATAATAGAACTTGTGGTGGAAACCACCATCATTGATGTTGATTGGAGTAAAATGAGTGAGTGCTTTTGACATAAGAACGTTATTCTTAAGCCACTATTGAGTTGGTATTAAAATGAGCTGACTGTACTGCAACTGATACCAGCAATCTGTTACACAAGATACCTCAACTGTGTACTTACTGGTAGACATGACCATCTTGATAAATTAGTTTTTTTCTCTTCAGTAGTTTATTTTAGGACATTGTGGTGGTTTAGTTTTTGGAGCAACCGTCTCTTACACTGTGGATCTTTGAGGCACAAATCTGCTCTAGGTAGACCTCTTTCAGCGATGACTTCATCATGTATGGTTAGAGAGCGCTGGAACCAGTAGATGCTCCTGTGATAATGGCCATTGTGCGATAAAAAACAAAAAAAAAAAAAAAAAGAAAAACATCAAATACTATATATAAATATAGTCTGGCCAAAAACCAAAGAACCAGGAGTGGCATGGCCGGAGGGGAGATAGGCCTTCCCTCACATGGTGTGGAGGCAGTGCAAGCACACGACTTGGCTCTTTTCTTAGTGGTACACCTATAGTATAATAAATCATGGATGTCTTATCTTATCTAGACAATTTAATTAATTTTATTAAAATTACATTAATCATTTTTTAAGATTCAGAAGATTCTTTTCTGAAACAGAGTTTCCAGATTAAATTATTTGACCTTGAAAGGGTGGTGACCTATAGATTTATTTATTTATATTGAATACAGAGCTTCCCACAGTAGCGATTTGCTCAATGACCTATAGATAACTTGTCCTAAAATTCTGAGTTAATTATAATGGATGTTAAAATGTAAATAAATAAATGATTTGACCTTGATGTTACATATCAAATTTAAATATATATATATATATATATATATATATATATATATATATATATATATATATATATATATATTTTTTTTTTTTTTTTTAACGCCGCATCAACTATTTGGCTATTAGCGCCGGATTTAAATATATTATTTTTTAATAAATTCAAATGGAGATCACGAGAGTCAATTTTTTTTTTTTCAATAAATACTCATGTATACTGATGTTTTAGTATGCCAAAGTTTTGGTGTGAATTGCTATACATAATCAGGGCATTAACGAAGAGGGGGCAAGAGCTCTCAGTCTTCTCATTAGTTTAATTCATACAAATTTTAATGGAATTTAGTGTATTACTATTTTTAGAGTTAATTTATTATCTGTTTAGCGTATATAAAAAATCATTGAAAATAAGTCACTAATAAATTTCATTTAAATTCATTTAAATATTGAAAACAGTTGAATGTTAAAATATTTGATCTGATTCTCACACATTGTTTATGGAAATTATATATGAAACATGTAAAAAAAAAAAAATAATAATAAAAAAAAGTCACTATTTTGCAAAAGAGATTTTTTTTTTCATAAGTGGCATGAAATCACAATCATTTTCCATAAAAATGTTTTTTTTTTTAGATTTTTTATTTATTCATAAGGAGTCAAGGAATGGTTGAGATTGGGCTAAGCAAAAACATCAGTTTTTAGAAAAATCTATATTCTGTTATGGTACATGAAATATAGATTTTCCCAAAAATCTGACGTTTTCTCTTAGCCGAATCTCCATCATTCGTTTACTTCTTATCACCTCAATGGCTAACTCTCTTCATCTCATTATTTATTCTTGTTATCAAAAGATAAGGTCCTAATCCATTCAGGATGTGCCCCATATTGTCTTTCCCGTCTCTTTTAATACATTCAGCACCACCAGCCCACCAGTGGACATTCTGATTCTTAATCACACAACAAGGTGACTACCAGCAGGAACTATATAGTTCAACTTACATGGTCATCTATATCAGTCTTCTATCTTGTCTATATTTTTGGTGTTGTTTTTTAGAGTTCGGTTTCTCTCAAGATGTTCTGTGCTATATTTCTGTGTGTTATATTTTACTGGACGCCTGCCTTCACCAGCTTTTCTTCAGTCTGTCAATGTTTGCATGCTGATGAGGGGGATTAATAATACGTTGTACCTGTCTTCCTTAATTTTCCTTTTTATATTGTTTAATCTAAATTAAAAAAATTGAATAATATTATATGAACCGAAATAATAAATACTAAAATTATACACAAATAATAAATCAAGAAAAGCAGAATATTTACACATCTCAGGAGTACCTTGATGCAAAAAGTGAATGTTTGTTCATGAAGTCTAATCAGAAAAAGTTGATTTAATGAACTACATTAAGAAAAGAAAATAGTGATACTAAAAAAAAAAAAAATAAAATAAAGAGAAATCAAAATTTAATAAAAAAAATATACAAAAACTGAATGCCTTCATTCCTCCCCAGCAAAATGCATTGTATTATACATTTGAGGCGTTGTGGATACGAAGGCCGACCACAACAAAAAGTAGTTTTCACGAAAATGATTTTGAATATTTTTTCCATAAGGGCGAACTCCGCTTCTCATTTTTCAAATTATATAATAGTTGACCAGGGATTAATCACTTCACTTTCAATGAAAAGAGTATTTTATTTATATCATCATCCAGCAGATCGGTAGTGGAGTGTTGTATTTACCTTTTGTATCCACCTTCCTATGGCAGTTTCCAGCCAGCTGTTTTTCATTCTCTGTATATTTTGAGAGGGAAAAAAGGGCAAACTCAAAAGAAAAATATACATGTAGATTCTCTGAAGCTTCTAGAGTCAGATGGCTGGGAAAAAAAATTGACTGGATGTTGAGTTCGCCCTTCGTATCCGCAACAATTTAATTGCCTAGATGACTATAAACATAGATTAATTTTGACAATAAAAAAAAAAAAAGAAAAAAAGTATGTTTCTCTCTCCTAAACTTCTCAAAGAATTGAGTCTTAATGAACATAAATACTCTTTCATTAGGTAGTTTTAAGTCCAAAATTATGGCCCATAAGGTGCACACTTACATTTTATCTAAGAGTGTGGTTCAGTTAAAAGCCCAGTTCCATGGCATCGTTTAACAAAAAATCTTTTTCATTAGTTGGGCACAATATATACGCAGTTCTGTTACAGAGATGCAAAATTTAAGACTCGTAATTGCACATTAATAATTTGGTTCTTAAGTGAATACCATCTCATAGTTGACCGATTTTGATTATTTATAGGACACATCTTTCTCATTAACTCTGACTATTATTGAGGAAGTTTTGTTGTAAGAACACAAAAGTTAGCTCATTAACAAGCTAGTCTGGAAAGGTGGGTTTCAGATAAACCCGTAAACCTAATGAACTGATAATTTGGCAATGAACTCATCCAATCATTTCTTAAGGGGATGTTCTTTGTCAAATTTTAAATAAATAAAAATAAAATTGTGGCTACTATCGTGTAACATATATATATATATATATAAATGCTTCTAAAAGATTACTCAATATATATATTTTTCACTTTATCCTATTTCTTTTAAATCACAGGGGGTCAATAAAGTAGTATACTATTCGTTTACATTGACTACTTTATTTGATCACGATCAATGCTTTGTTTGCACTTCCTCAGGGGCTTTCATTGTTAGGAAGTCCCTTGAATAGGTGTGACACAGCATGAAACAAGTTGGGCAAGTGATATAAAATAAAGTGGTCAAGATGAATGGTGTACTACTTTATCGACTCTCTGGCATTTAAAAAAAATATAAGAAAATGTATATATACATATACATTTTCTTAAAAATATAAGAAAATATATATATTCATACATAAATAAATAAATTTTAATGGGGTCATTTAAAATAGGTGGAACCTTCCCGTTTTGTTTAATTGGTTGCCATCAGTGCTATGACCTAGTAAAGATCCTACATAGCCATAATGAAGAAGATAGCCTGCTTCTGAAGAGCCAAGCTGGATTTAAGCTTGAGTATCTTAGGCTCAGAGTCCAATATCCTGACCACTCAAATATTGCTAGATCTACAACAAAAAAGTTGTATGTAGTTCTATATATTAAATTAAAAATCAGCTAATATGAAAGTCATTTATGTATTTGTCCTCTCAGCTTCTTGAGACTTCTTGGAATTTTTTGTCCCAATCATAATAACACAAAAATATTTTTTATTTTTGGCCTACATACTAGGCTTTAAGAGACCTCATTGGCTTTGTAGTCATTGAATGAATGAATAAAGTAAATATATTTCTCTTCTAAAATGTACATTGCTCTAATAAGAATTAATTTATATTTACAAAAAAGCTTGGGCAAGGCCCATCACCTGGACTGGTAATTTGCATACCCAGGGTAACAGAATATTAAATGAAAAGCATAAAAAAAGAACAAAATGATCACTCCTCTATAATCAATGAAAAATAAATATTTAAGAAACAAAAAAATTAATATGGTATCAAACTCTGACTAATATAAAATGAAAAAATATATACAAGAATATCAATAAATAAATCACAATAATAATTAAATTGCTGGATTAAAAATCGTCTATACTTATAAATGGCATCGAGGAACTTGCAAAGGAAGTCCCAGTTTCTCCCAAGATAGACTTTTAGTCATATAAGAGAATCACCATCTTTTCATAAAATGTCCGTCATTCAGAAGCTGCTTAACTAAGCACATAACTCAGAAAGGTGGTAGTATACACTGTATTCCTGAATAATTTACTTAAAATAAACTATATAAATACAAAAAAAGAAAACATGAATAGTTTTGCTGAATAATGTTTGTAATAAAAAGCCTAGACAATAAACAGCGGAACCGGATAAAGCGCCCCTAGTGGTAGAACCATTGCCCAAGCTGGTTTGGTGGCTTAATTCAATTTGAACATAATACAGAGTAAACCCCAGCTTCTAATTTCCCAATTTAGTTTTTTTTTTTTTTTTTTTTTTTTTAAAAAAAACATATCTTTGTTTTGTGTATATATATATATATATATATATATATATATATATATACATATATATATATATATATATATATATATATATATATATATAAATATATATACATGCTTACTTAGTAGCCAGCGCCCACCCTTGGCTTTTCAGCCATGAGATGGTGCGCTGACCAGTAGAGGCGAGGCCTCCTTAGTGCTTCAGTGTGATCCAGAACGGAGTGGTCCATAGCTGGACAGAACTCCAGATGATCACCATTCATCTCTTCGTGTCCTCAAAGGGTGCATTCAGTGAAGCAAGTTCATTTATTCTGCGTAGGTGCGATGGAAGGTAGTCGCCACCTGTTATAAGGAGAAAATTGGCAACGATGACGGCTCGCGGTAGGTGTGGATCGATTGGGCCATTGCCAACCAATACATATATATATATATATATATATATATATATATATATATATATATATATATATATATATAACTGCTACAGCATTTACAATTGTACTTTTTATGAAGGAATCTCATTTTGTGAGAAATTGAATAACTCTAGTCAAAATAATTAAAAAAAAAAAAAAAAAAAAAAAAAAAAAAAATGAACAAATAAAATTCAAGTCATATGTTGTATAATTGTCAGTGTTATGTATCCAGTAACCTAGCTGTATTTAAAACGTTGATTTATAAATTGTATTAATAGAAAAATACGAAAAAAACTAACACTTTTGGTGTTTTAAGAACTTATTTCTCCAATACACATTGCCCCATTGAAAATGCATGGAATTGTTTTTGTAGAGAATTTAGTAAGCTTCCGAATAATCACCTTCCACTTACAACAATTTTCTACCATTTTCAAGATATTTACAAAAATATACGAATATCACAAAACTTTTCACGTCTATTAATGACATATTGTTTTTCGAATACTTCCTAAACTCGAAATGATGAAGAACAAATTTTAAAAGAAAAAAAAAAAAGGTTTAATAAGCCATGATTAAGGAGTCGAGTTTGGCTAAGTGGTAGGTAACTGGACTCTTATTCTGGAGGACCTGCATCACTAAGTAATTTCCTCAGTAAGGTGATTACTTTTCCCTGCATACCTGAAGAATTTGCTTTATTTCATAGGGATAATACCTTATCATTTCTTAAAAGAGAAGTCACTTTTTCTTGTTGGAGACCAAAACCCATAACCTATGATATAGTATTCTCATGTTTTAGCACTCATGGCCTCTGAATTTGCTTAAAATAACCTATGAAAATAAAAAATAAACTTGAATAATTTTTCTAATTTCATTCTAATAATTTTTATAATTTATTTTATATTTGTAACGAACAACTGAATTTTAATTTAATTTTATTCAGGAGTAATCTCGAACTTCTAATGGACCAAATTTGATTTTTGTTTACTGCATATGTCCTCCATTACTTGGGCATGATATTTACTGAGTTTTGTTTCTAGGACGTAATAATAACGGCAAATTAATACTTTGGTTCTTAATTAAACCCCCACTCCTAATGGACCAATTTAGCTTATTTCTATAATAAATCTTTCTCTTTAAATTGGCACGATGTGTGCTGATTTTCATAGCAATAATAACAAACATTTTCAACGGGTAGGTGTATATTAGCGATTTGTGCACGGAGTAGACTCCCCTTCCTTAAAACTGATTTTTGTGATCACTAACTAGTCCAATTGTTTCGTACAGGAATGCTATTTCATCTGGGCCATTAGCGCCGACATCCAAGAGGCAGTGAGGAATTTTCTCAGCAACCCGTGAGATGAGAAAATTCTTGCCACTGGTGGGAATCGAACCCATCATTTCCCGCTTATGAATCTAAGGGGCTAGCCACTAGACCCATAGGAATGCTATATAAAAAGTTTCGTGGGAATAACCAGATTGTTGCTGCTATCATGTACAATAGACACTCACAAACACATATATAAATTTTAACAGGGGTCATTATCAGTATTGGGTGGACAGGATTGAAAAAGATTTGAAAAAAAAAAATCAAAATTTCTTTTGTGCGTGCAACCACAATAGGTACAATCCTATAAAAAGTGCTAAGAAAATGGAATATATTTTTTAAGTACAAATCTGCAGCAAATTATAAATACATTATTTTAATACCATGGATTCTTTACATTATATTTTTTTTCTGGTACCAGTTACCACTTCTACCCATTCAAACATGACTAATATTTTATAATTATTACAATATGAACATCAATAACGTTTTTAATAAATCGTTTTTTTTGGTAATTTTCTTGTGTCCCACATTTTTTTTGGACCACGTGTAGGAATTATGAAAATATTACAAGCCCAACTGCATAGGATTGATGATGATGTTCTTTTTCCTCTAACACTCAATAAATTTATTTTGGACTATTGTACTTATTATTGAAAATGTACTTTAAATCTTTATGTAGAGAATAAATAACCTTAGATATGGAATAATGCTCAAGCCTTAGAGCTCACAGCCAAAATAACATGATTTTGCTTAAAATAACCTGTGCAATTACAAAATAAACATGAGTAATTTTACTCTTTTATACTTGTAATGAACAGCTGACTAAATTATTAATTTTTTATTTAATGTTATTCAGGAGTAAACTTCAACTTCTAATGGAGAGAATTTGATCTTTTTCTTACCACATAAGTTCCCCGTTACTCGGGCATGATATTTACTGAGTTTTGCTATTAAGAAGCAAAAAGAATGTCCTGTACCAGCAAATTAATTCTTTGATTCTTGAATAAAACCCTATTCCAGGGTTGTCGTGATTTACTGAAAAACATAATCTAGCCACTAGAATGTTAAATAGCTAATACAAACTCTGATTAAGTGCAAGATGCTGATAAAGCAAGTAAAGAAATGTACATTATGTTATTAAAGCTGTCAGAGTAAAAGCTATGAATATATTCTGAATATAATGGAAATTTTTATTTTCTTGAATGCTTTTCAAAGGAATGAAAGAATGATCATTCAGAATTAAGAGTTAGAAAGAATTAGCCATTAAATAATCTACCAACTTGAAAATAGTAAATGGTGTTGAAAACATAATTTTCCTTTACCAAAAACAAATATGACAAATGGCATTATGAGAATTTTTTTTGTCTCGACCTCCATATTTTATTAACAACTAATCTAGAGACCAACAGGCCCAATAAATTTGGTCTGGTGCCGGGGGGGGGGGGGGGGGGGGGTTCAATACCTTTTTCTACACTTTTGTACTAAAGTGGAGGATAAAATATGAGAAAGATCAGGAAGAAGCTCAAAATATTCTGTCAAAAAGAAGGCCGAGAACTTTGTGTTATTTAACAGAAACCTAAATATTTTGTGAATAGAAATATAGAAAATAAATATTTCATGCGACAAATGTTAAAGAAATACATCGAAAGCGTTAATGAAAATGTAATTAGAAAGTTAAACTATATATATATATATATATATATATATATATATATATATATATAAATTAAATTAAACTATATATATATGTCTTTCGACCCCAATGAAGTATTCTGTATGATGAGACTGTGCTGCTCTCTCTTATTTAAAAAGGTTACTTAAAGGTTGTCATGGAAACGTTGGCGACCATGTTTTATTTTAAATGGAACTGGTTTCCTGCCCCATGAGGGGTTTTATATTGAAATTAAAATGGTTTCTAGAAGCTCTAAAATAAAGAATAAATTCAATAAATGAAGATTTGTTTTTGTAATAATAACACAGTCAGCATTTTTTCCATTGCACCACTCCTTAGGACGCTAGTAGGTAATTGTTAATACTCAGGTGCATATATCAATGTTTAATAAAAGCTTAGGAGTTTATATTTTTTAAATGAATACGTCCTGTTGTTTGAATGATTTTATTGAATGATACCAGATTAAGGAACATAAACAAAATGACAAATGATACCCCAGCGCTAATAGCCAAATAGTTGATGCGCCGTTAAATACGAAAAAAAATACCCACTTAAGCAGTAAAATCTAGATTATATAAAGGATGTTTTTAAGAAAAAAAAGAGGATTATAAAGTTTCTAGTTTTTCAAACCCAGATTTTAAAGGTTTTGATAAGTTGTCCAGGGCTCCAACAAAAATTCATCATGAAAAATTCATGAACCATGGAAGTAGTAAGATCTCATTGGTTAGTGAGGTGATATCATCATGGCTCCTGTGTGTTTCCATGGTAACAGATATGTTTTTTTCCCCCACAAACAGATTGCAGCACTGGCTGATGCTGTCTTTTCTCCTATTTTTTTGCTTTCTGCATGATGTATATATATATATATATATATATATATATATATATATATATATATATATATATATATATATAATATTATAGCTGAGGAATATACTCAGTTTTCAGTTCCAGCAGATCAGAATTGAGTATTGTGAGAGATTATTTAAGTTCCTAACATTTTTTTTTTTAATGTAAAAACTCAAAATAATGATATGAGAAGACATATTCTGAACCACATCTATGGACCATGAGACATTCTGACAATATTATTACTAGAGCTCACACAAACAATTTAGTGGTGACTAAAATTGTTAATTTTATTCATTAGCGTAATAAATGTTTTTAACCATCATTGTTCTTACTGTTGTTTTTCTTGATCTTATTGTTATTCTTTCCAACGTATGATGTAGAGAAAAATAGAGTTGAATTTGTGATGAAGGCTTTAACAATTTCTGCTAAAAACGAATATCTGTCTTTATAGGAGGTGGTGCTCCCGAAAGCCACATTTATAAAATATATTGATACAGCGAATATCAAAATAAAGAGTATGTTGAATGATGAAATCAAACAGGTCCCGAACAATCACAAAAAAAGCATCTATTGCAAAGTACTTCCAGGACAAATAAATAATTATAATCTAATTCTTAATGGAAATGAATTAAATGCCACTAGGACATTAAAGACAACTACTATTACAACTGACTCATGAGGTTACAAGTAAATAGATGCCTGAAATATCACACTTAGGTGACATTCTGAAAAGTGACGTAGAAAACGCTCTGGCAGATTATGTATAGAATCTTAAGAATGCAGTGACTAAATTAATTGTATTTGTTGACTAAATAAAATAAATATTTTGCTTGTATATTATAATGATACTTGTTTTTACAAGTTAAACACACATCAGTTGTTTTTAGTTAAATTTAAGTGAAATAGATTCTATAAAGATTAAACAAAATAATATTGAAATTTTAAATCTTTAAAAATTGTATAATAGAAGTTTGAAACTTTCAGCGTGGGCCTAAAATCGTGCATTGCATGTAAACTACCAAACACAGATACTTATAAATAATTATTAGACATATTTTGACAAGTTTAATTTAATAATTTCACCATTCCTCATCAGGCTGATTGATTTGCGGGGAACATCTAATCCAGCAGTTGTGTTTAATCCCCGAGATAACTGTTTACTCACTAGATATCTTCAATACAAATGATTAATTATCTGTGTAAATATTAACTCCAAGAGTTAATACTTTTAGAGGTCAGATCAGACATACAGCTAGGGTAAAAAGTATTTGAACAGCCATGAATATTTTACTTTTTCAGCATTTTTGACTAAAATAGGGTTGGGTTGGTTTAAGTAAACAGGAGGCATCAATAACATGATTATAAGCTATATTTTAAATATTCCCTGAAAAACAACATCAAACAATGGTATTTGTGTTATTAACCCATTAGCGTAGGAGTTTCTTCTTTTCCAAAAATTCTTAATACAAATAAATAAATTTTACAACCTTAGTATATAATATAATTTTTCTATTATCGCTTAGATATTCGAGTTACCATATTACAACACGACATGGGTTAATTTACATTTTAACAATAAAATACAATATTCTATATGCAAAAAGTATTGGAACACCTGATTTCTTTACTATTAAAGCTGGATTTTGGAAGGTATTAACTCTGTATTATTGGTGAACTTTGTCCTGCAGCATGACTTGGTGTCTCATGTGTTTGAATCAGTTGGTTTTAGTTCAATTTTTTGACATTGGCCGGAAAGAGAGTTTATTCTCTGTTTGATTGCAAAAAATTATTATTGCGTTTCATAATGAGAGCATTTTTTTTGTGAGAAATTGGAGAAATTTTAAACCTTAGCCTTGTTTCTTTATCAAATATATTAAATCGGTTTAGTACAACCTACTCTTAGGCAGCAAAACATTGCATCAGGAGACTGAAGAGTCTCACTGTATTTGATGAAAGATCGACCACGGCTGATCATGCCAAAAGTTGTGACTCTAATCTTGAGGATCAACGAACGGGACATAAGTAGCAGTGCAGTAAGAAATGATCTCAGGAAAAGTGGATTACACAGTTCAACTGCACCAATGAAATTCTTTGTAAGTTAAGTTAACAAAAAGACCTTGTTATGCAAAATATAGTGTTAACCATCCTGCTGAATACTGGCAGTGGATTTAATTTATTCATGAGTGCAAAATAGAACTTTTTAGCCAAAGAGGTTAAAAAAATGCGTGGAGGAGAGCTACTGATGAGCTCAATTCTCGGGACTTTGAAGTTAAATATGGGTTTGAGGCTGTAAGGCAGCATAAAGAGGTGAGGCAACTAATAGTCATTGAGGGGGCTATTGGCAACAAGAAATATAACCATATTCTCAAAGAGTGCCTTCCATACAGTCTCCAGAAACTAGAATTAAGAAGCAAATAAACTTTCTACTTAGGACAATGATTCCAAAGAAACAGCACAAAAATCAGAGTGGCTACAATATACTGCCCCAAAATGGATGGAATCTCCACCACAAAGTCTAGGCCTGAACCCAATGGAAAAAATTAAATAGTACAAGACAACTCAGAAATATAAATCAATTGAAAAGTATGATTCAAGAAGAATAGGATGCTATTCCTCCTGATACTACACGTAATTAAATGCATCAATGCCGGTAAGACTTTAATCCAATATAAAACATGCAGTTGGCCCCACCCAATTTTTAATTTATCCTTTTTTTTTGGAAAATACATAATATAACATAATGTAAAAATTTACAAAATCTATGAGTGTTCCAATAATTTTTACCAATAGAATATTGTATTTAATTGTTATTAATGTAAATTAATTATATAATTACTGTTTTTCATGATGATTAGATAGTTAGCCGTCGAGGTGATATGTTTACTTATTACTGTTAGCCGTCGAGCTTTACTTATTGCTGTTTTTTGTAGTTGACTTTCAATGAATATGTAAAATATCGTTGATAACTATGCTATTGATGCTTTCTATTTACCTAAAGCAACCCTATTTTAGTCAATTGTTAAAAAAGTAAAATATTTATGTGTGTTCCAATACTTTTTACACTAGCACATGGCTTGTATTGGTCTGTTGAAACTGTTATTTATTGAATGCACATCAATTAAATAGGTTTATCGTAATTTAAAGTCTCATTAACATAATAAAATTAAGGCAACAATAACTCTGCTGTTCTGCATAGGTGCAAAAAACAGTTTTTTTTAACATTCATTGTGAAACTACGAACAAAGATCATAGCTACGCTTTTATTTCACACCTAGTTGCTTTCAGGAGCTAGTGAATAAATAACTTAAAATGATAAAAAGAAAGATAATAAATCCTCAAATTTAACGGAGAAAATTAGCAAAAATAATTTCAATAAGAGTACATTTTTTTTTTTGTTTTAATCCTAGTTGCTGTGTCTTCATTTTTACTGATTAATGGCTTGTTTCTCCAGCACTGTCCTTTTTTAATGCACAATATTTCTCCACCATGGCTTCTTCTGGAGCAGTCACTTAAAAAATAAGCAGCAGTCATATATATATATATATATATATATATATATATATATATATATATATATATATATATATATATATATATATATTAATTTTGTGGATATCTGCCAGAACTTTCATTATCTTTGAATCATAATGAATGTAGCACTATAATATATTTGCTAATTTTTTTTAAAAAAAATTATTTTCAATATTTCTTGAATTAGTTGAAAGTCGGTGATTCTACAAAAATTATTTACTCAATAATAGGTTTATTATAGTCCAATAATAATAAGTAATTATCACAAAACAAGAGAGAATATTCCTCTGCTATTTAAATCTATAAGAATTATTTTATAAAGCCAATTGAAAATTTAATGAATAAATTCATTCTAATAAAATTTATTTTGCATCACTTTAAATTATTCCATGTTTATTTTGTAGAAAAAAATAGAGAAAATACCAAGAAATTAGAGTAAAATAATTATCGAGAGGAATTAATGTTTTTCATCAGACTTGGATAGTTATTCTAACCTGGCTGAGTTTGTTAATGTTTAAGTTTGGCACAATAGGTCTTGCAGGCCTTGGTGCGGTTCCTCGGTTAGCCGGGCACCTGGTTTCTAATCTAATGTTAAAGTTAGGAAGAAATAGAATTAGAAATGGGTGCCAGGTAAGGCAGACCAGGATGAACCGCACAGAGGCCTAAAAGACCTATTACTCCACCTGATGTGCCCGACTGTTATAACACCAGCCCCCCTTTTTTTTTTTTTTTTCCACACAACCCTGCGATGTGGGAATTTATTTTCTACAAGTGCCATTTTAAAAATACTACATGTATGTACTATATTTAAGTAACATGAGAATATTAGTGATGAAAAACTTAACAATTTATAATTAAAGTAATTAAAGGTAAGACAATACAATTAACAGAAATAAGACTAAAACTATAATAATATAATAATACTAAGAACTAATAAAATGTATAAAATTTTGCAGAAATAAATGATAGATAATGTATATGAATATAAAAGGAATCCAAATATAAATGATATAAAATATAAATATAAAAATAAAATTAAACTTATACAATAATGGAAATAAATACAGCTTATTTTTTAAAGTTCGTCATAATCTATTGTACCAATAAATGTATCAAATTCATCAAAGTGTTTGATAAGAATCTCCCTCTTAGAGACCGGCCAGTTTCCTCCTTTTAATATTATAGACTTCATGAATTTGACTCATTCCTTGTCAAGTAGTCTGCAGTCAAAGATTAAATGGTCGTAAGTCTGTTCAGTACGAGAGTCACATTTGCAGTTTTTGTCTTCAATGATTTTAAATCTATGTAAGTAACTTCTTGCTGGTCCGTGACCAGTTAGTATTTGAGTGAGTTTATAATTAAGTCTTGGTATTTTCTGTGCGTCCTCTATAGTACGTATGTAATCGTATAGGTGTCGTCCTTTGGTTGTCAGTGTCCAACGTTGGTTCCATTGTCTATTTGTTTCCTGTCTTAGTATGTGTTTTACAGTATTCTTAGGAGTTTTTTTGTACACAACAGGCAGGCTCTCATCATTAGCTGCTGATTTTGCCTCTTCGTCTGCTTTATTATTTCCAACATTATCCTGGTGGGCTCGAACCCATTTAAATTTTATATTTATGTTTTTCTGAAAGCTTTTGATGAGTTCCTGCCTAATTGTTTCAGTCAATGTATCGTGTATGTCTATATTTTTAAGTCTGTCTAATGTAACTCTACTGTCAGTATAAATACAACATGTCTCATCAAAATCATGAACTCCATTAATATATTCCAACGCCTTACAGATAGCAACTTGCTCAGCCTGATTGTTGGAACAGTTTGGCCCAAGTCGATATCGACCTATGTGACATAATATTCCTTTCTGAAATACAATGAATGCACATCCAATGTGAACATCTGTTTTGCTTCCATCGATGTACACTTCAGTATTATAAAGTTCAGAATCATTTTCAGTTAATTCCTTAATTTTTACCAAGTGTTTTGGATGAATATTATTTTTGTAAGGAATTATTTCCTCAACATCATGATTTGGGAGGAGATTATTAAATTTTAGAATTTTGAATTTTGAGGTCATTTCGTTACATAGAAGTTTAATAGGAATAATGTCAGCAAGTAGACAAGAAGCTTCATATGAAACCGTTCTGTAAGAACGGATAATTTTTAAAGCTATGAGCCGTTGCACTGTTTCTAATTTCTTAAGATTTATTTTTATAACGAGACCTTTATGCCAAATTTCTATACTGTAAGTCATAGCTGGTAGAATAGCTCCTTTGTAGAGAATTTTTAGAATTTTCGAATTTAGCCCCCATTTCAATTTTGCATATGCCGAAAGAGAGTGAATAATACCCTTTAATTTTATTTGTAGGTTTGTAATATGTGCTTTCCAGTTTAATTTACAATCTAAAGTGATTCCCAAATATTTTATTGTTTCTACCTGTTGTAGTGTATTGTTATTAAGCCTAATATTTAGATTGGGTTTGAATCTTTTACGCGAAAAAATGATATATTTACATTTTTGTACTTGGAAATTTAGTTTATTACAATCAGCCCATCAGCATTGCATGTAGATTCCAGTACTTTAAAATATTTACTAGACATTTTTAAAATAATATCATCTGCATAAGCCATAATTTCTGCGTTTTGTGGAATATCTAATGTCAACAAGCTATCCATTACTAAATTCCATAGTATAGGGGAGCAAGCCGAGCCTTGAGGGGTTCCTTTTGTTTGATTCTTTTTAACTTTTACATTACCCATTGTTATTTCTCCTGCCCTTTGAGTTAGGTAATTCTTTATAAGAATGTAAAGGTTTTTCGGGCACTGGTGTTGATGAAGTGCTTTGAATATCGATGGATACCAGGCATTATCGAAAGCTCCTTTTATATCTAATGAAACTACTAATTTTTTATTTTTCAATTCCATTTGTTGATAGATATCAGATAGTAAATGATGTAATGCATCTATAGTATTTTTCTGTGGCATGAATCCAAACTGATTTTTATTTAATGGGCTCTTGGTTTCTAGGTGGTGAATCAATCTAGAATTTATAATTTTCTCCATGACTTTTGCCTGAATAGGAATTAAACTTATAGGTCTGTAATCACAATTTTCTGGATTTGGAGGATTTGACTTTGGAATTGGAACTACTTTTGATATCTTCCATAAAGCGGGAAATATACCTTCCTGATAACATTCTTTATACAAGCTATATATAAAATTAGGGTACAGGTTAAACATATTTTTAAATATTTCCGGGGTTATACCGTCAACACCAGGGGCTTTTTTAATATTTAAATGTTTTATAATTTCTTCTACTTCTAGAAATGTTATTTCATCATCATCAGGTGTATTAGGAACGTCTTGAGAAAGTCGTCTTGTCAATATATCTATATGTTGTTCGTCATCTGTTATGTCTGTGGGAATAAACTTGTTAATGAGGTAGTCTAGTGTAGTCTGTAAGTCGCTAGTGTAATGTCCATCTTCTTTCTTTAACGTCTTTAATATCAAAGGAGTTTTAAGTTTTACCGCAGCTTTCTTATAGTGCCATGACCAAGGGTTTTTTGCATCTATGTTGTTACAAAATTCTTCCCATGATTTTATTTTTTCTTTGTAAATTACTTTTTGATATTCTAATTTTTTGAAGACATATTCTCGCCTTCTCATTTCTCGTAGAGCAGGATTGTTTGTTGTTCTTTGATATGTTCTTCTCAGTTTGTTTGTCTCCCGTCTAAGTATTGTCAGTTCATCTGTCCACCATGGTTTTGTGTTAAAATGGATAATTTTATAGTTATGCCTGAATAATTATTATTAGTTTAAGGTTCATCCCTTGTAAGCGATGAACCTTAAACGGGTAACCTTAAGGTTAATTAGCTAAATTGTAGTCTTGTTAGAAAGTGTGGGATATTCTCACTTGAAATATCTCTTCCACCCCCTCTTTCTTGAAATTCAATACTACCATAGTTCAATGGGTTCATAATCTTCACATGGAACATCGCAACACTATATAGATACCAAGGGACATAAACTAATGACAGCATTTTATTTTTAAAATTTATGCCTAAAAATTACAAAATCATTTAGTTTATTTTTCATCCTATCTACTGTAAAATGGAACCGTGTTAGTACTGTGGGGTGAAATTGGTACAAACCTATACCGCTAGGATATTTTCATGTAACTTATACCAAAGGGCCGAACTTTGGTCCAATGAGTGAGAATAGACAAATATACCTATACTAATATATTTCTTCTATTTGCTCTCAGACAAATATATAAGCACAATAGGTTCGTACCTCACAGTACTAGTGTCACCCATTTTATGGTATATATTTAGTATATTTTATATGTGTAGAAAAATATTTCATTGTTTTAGCTCTTTTTCTTCTTAAACTATTAATATGAATTTGATATATTTTATATGAAATCTAAAATACTTTTTTGTTTAATTTTTCATAGGCCAGTTTAGTTTATGATCTACCATACGTGTATCATGGCCTACATACCACCTCTTCAGGGGCAGTTAGAACCCTCCATGTGTGGTCCATTCGCAACCCATATAAAGAATTCTTGGATATGGATTTATTTCTTTGTTAGTGGTATAACTATCTAAGAGATCAAATTATTCAAAATTTATTGTAACTTGTAATTATTTGTAAATTACAAATTTAGGCCTTCTCAATATGGAAAAAGAAATCATAAATATGTCTATATGGTAGAAATCGTTGTTTTTGGGGCCTCACTTTCAATGTCCTGTGACTCTGTAATAATAACATAAATTCCCTGAGAAAACTGCTGTAAATGAACCAGGGTTTTTCTTTTCATTGTGAACCTATAGATACACTTACTTTTTTTTTTTTTTTTTTTTTTTTTAATTTAGCATTTTTAAGGGTCACAATGTTTCTCTACAAATTATAAAATATATGTTGATCACTATTCTGAAACTTTATGTAGCTATTTTCAGCGGAAAGTTTTGTTTCGCAAATAACTAATGAATTATAATAAATTTAAAGGAAATGATAAAACATGTGATTATCTGAAAAATGGATAGGCTAATTCTGTGATCAGGAAGCAAAATTTTATAAACCATTCTGCCCCCCCCCCCCAAAAAGAAGAGATATTTGTCATTGACTAAACACAAGACTAATATTTATGTAAAATGATTTCTTTTTAAGGAAAAAAGAACATTAGCATTAACAGTCTACCATCTGATCTTTGAATTTTGATGTTGTAACCTTGAGGAATGCCTGGTAAAAATGAATTTATATCCTTATACTTTTTTGCCCTTAAACAGAAACATACAAACAACATATCCTTGTTATCAAATTAATTAATTATTTTATTTTATTTGAAGAGTTTGCAATTGTGCGATTTGCTTTATTATATTTGTAGGATGCAAGAAAAATGGAATGTCTATAAAATTAAATATCTATAAAATTTTAATTTTTAAACATTGCAGATAAACAATGTATATATATCGTCGATACAAATGCAAAGTATCGAATGTGAAAAAACGCATTTTTCATTTTCAATCTTTACTGATTGCTGTTAGACTGATGTACGGCAAATTCTCGAATCTAAGTTAACATAGTGAAAGGATAAAGTTACCTCGGTCAAAAGGTTGACTCAGCCGATTATTTGTCTGTCCAAAAGCAACGTAATAAATAAAATTTTTTTCACTCTGGAAAGCGGTGATTTTCATATTCGATTCTTTGTATTTGTATCGACGATATATATACATTGTTAACATCATTAAATTATAAAAAAAAAAGGATCTATCACTAAGAGCTGTAAAATTCAAAATAAAATCGAGATGAAGGTAATAAATAACCTGAGTAGAAAGAAAATTGGGGTTCATTTGCACACTACTTTGCCCATATAAAAGCCAAAAAATAGAAATTTAAAAAATACAATATTTTGTTCTGTTTATTTGGGTTCTTTTGTGTATATATTTCCCAGAACCAGATTTTAATTTTTTAATGTGGGCTACCATCCTTTAACAATTAACACATGTATGTTTTACAGATAATGTCATATTGCATTGTTCGCACCATTTTTATCATTAAGTGGGAGCGGGTTACTTGTGTATATCCAATTCAATGTCTTGTGAACAACTAATTGCTCTCCTCGTACACTTCTGAAGCTGGAGTTCAATAGTTTTATGATTGGCTTTATCTCTCAAAGTATCTTGTCATTCAACAAGCTTTGAGAGATAAAGCGAGTAATGATCAGTATCCAAATTAATAAACAGATTGCAAACAGTAGTAACTGTTTGGCCACCAGGAAAATTCTGAAAATAAAGAAATCAGTAATGAGTCTCAAAGCCTCAATAAGAAAGTTAGACCTACACCTGTCTTTGTTAAACCAGATACTCGGTCGGAACAGGGACTTTCATTTAGACTTTTCTCTTACCTTATTTGGTTAAGACCAGGAGCAGTATGGAATCAACCAGAAATGACATCACTACAACACAATTCCATCAAATTAGAAGTCTGATCGATTCGTCAGTACAATTTTATCTGGAAAATATCCATTAATTAGTATAAATATTAAATTTGCAGCTTGTAGGATATATATATATATATATATAGAGAGAGAGAGAGAGAGAGAGAGAGAGAGAGAGATAGATAGATAGATAGATAGATAGATAGATATATTTTTATAGAAGAGAGTTAAACAACATGCCTAAAACCTTGACGAGACTTAGAGTTAAAATATTAGATAGGTAAAAAAAATAAAAAAATAAATAAAAGAAAATATACAGATAATTAAAACAAAAAAAGGCATTTAATAAAAAAAAAAAAAAAAAAAAAACTGAAATTAAATACCTAGATAAAATATTTTTTAATTTAATAACCAAGACCACAAAATGAGTTATTTTATAAAATTATGAAGACTTCTTTTGGAAAATCAACATTTACCCTAAAAATATTGATTTTATACAGCTGATACACAGTAGACATGATTAATCTTATCAGTCTAGACATGGCCCTACCTGCGAAAGGTTCTCGGAGGTGAAGGCTGTCATAAAATAAAAATATCAACGTGTGTGTGTATAATTTCAGATAATGAATCCTATGATTACAAAATAAATGATGAAACTTTATTGATAATAATCTCCTGAGCTGCAAACTGTTGTCTAAAAATTATAATAAATTATTTAGTTGTTGCATCAGCTCTACATAATGGACATTGCTCAGATGCTTAGAAAGCAGGGCCTCCACATGGGGGGGACTGCCGGGTACAGTTGTCCCGGGCCTCGCCAATTGTAAAAAATGTATAGGTTATGAGCTTGTAAAAAGAATGGGGTTTATTTTTTTTAATATATATAAACAACAAAACAAGTGCAGTCCCAAAATAGTATATTTCATTAGGAGTCGTAATAAAACTACAAGTACCGAAAGTGACCTTTGCTGCAATGATTGTCAGCTTTTATTTCATTTAGCTCAAAATTCAAGATGAAAATAATTTTAAAATGTCCAAAGTACTAGAATTTTCAGTCTGGCTCTTAAGAAGTGGGGGCCCGGCTCTGAGAAGTAGGAGTCCGTGATCTGGTCCTGGGCCCAGCTCTAAGATGTGGCGGCCTTGTATGAAAGTATATTTATGGAGGTTATCAAATAATTTTGTGTGGTGATGTCCAGCTAGTCAAATCCAAGCTATCAAACGGAGAGACTTTAATTTGAGTTTTGTGTTCAAGCAGGGTTCGAAAAGATTAAAAGGGCACAGGAGTTTGTAGATGTGCCTGAAAGAACTATTTAATATGTTATTAATGTCTTTACTTCTTTGGAAATTTCGTGATTTTTCAAAAATCCTTCTTTTAGTTTCACCGGACTGTATTGACTTCCCATATGTCAACACCTCCAAGTGTTGAAAAACTAGCCTTCATCTTGCCATCCAATTACCTATAAAAGAGTCAAATAAAGGAGTAGTGAAGAAAGATGTGTATTTTTTGAAATTTTATTTTCTGACATATAAATATATTATGAAAAACAGGGTGGGTACTAATGACCTCAGAAGTCGATGTACCAAAAAAAAATAAATAAATAAATAAATAAAATAAAATAAATAAATAAAAAACGTTAATCGTCATTCAAATATGAGAAGTACCCGATAAGGTAAAATTGCTGCTTTATTCAAATGGCCACAAAAAATGTTTTAATATTTTGATCAAAGGAACAAAACTAGTTGATAATCTGTTGAATATATCTTGAATTTTAGAATTAATTGATTCAATAAAAAAAAACAGAGGACTATCATCTAAATACAGAAATCTTTAACAACATACATGATACATCTTACAAAAACAATTTAGTGGTAGTTTCAATTTACACATGAGCTTATTATAGTTTTAATAAAATATAATATCATGAAAGTGAAAGAGAATAATGTTAAGCAAATTATTACAATTTGTTCGGTCTACAAATGCCATCAAGACACAATGATGGGGAGAAGGAAATAAGTAAAAAAAAAAAAAAAAAAAAAAAAAAAAAAAAAATATGTTGAGCTAATATTTCAATCTAGTATCTAGTACTACCACTCCGCCAAGAGATGTCTCTAGTGCAGCCTCCTCTCGCTTGACACAAGTGGCCCCTCTCATATCACTTCATCCATGAAAGTTACCCCAATGGAATGTAATGCCTTCTCACTGCAGCTCAAAATTTACCGAAGAAATAACTCTTCAAATATTCATTTAAAACTAAATTAATAGTTTTAGGTAATGCTGAGCCAGAAGTGCCCCGACTCCGATTTTCGTGAAACTTCGTATACTTTCTCATTTTAACCTAATTAAGTATAAAAACGTAAAAAAAAAGCTGGCGGTAACGACTAGAACAGTATTTATTAAGCACTAAAGTTGACTGTTACAGGTTATAAACGAGTTGTATCATAAAATTACGAGCTGTACCATAACAATGAACATTGTGAAAAAATAGCCGTTTGGAACATTTTTAATCATGTTTTTATTTTTAATTAGGTTGAAATGAATAAGTATACGAAGTTCGGAGTATACGAAAATCGGAGTCGGGGCACTTCTGGCTCAGAATTAGCTACCTAGTTTTAAATATGAAAGATAGATGGATTTAATTAGGGGTTACTTGACTTTACAACATACTCTTATTTAAACAATCTGTAATAAAGCACAACTTTCCATAACAAAAAATGCGGTTAATGAATAATCTTACAATCAAGTAAGCTAGTTTAATGCCACTGATATATCACTAATTCAAAAGTTCGAAATAATTGAATTGCCAAATATTAATAAAAATAATATTTATTAGTCAAACAATAAAATGGTATCTTATTGAGTAATTAGAAATTATACTAATCATTTTGGAGTCCACTCTCATATATATATATATATATATATATATATATATATATATATATATATATATATATATATCAACCTTATGTGGATTACACTATATCATGGGCATATATAAGGGCAGGCTGAGGGCGCTGCAGCCCCCCCCCGGAAATTTTTATTTGATCGGTAAAAATGTGTCATAAAACCCTTAAAAATAAATTAAATAAGACCACTTAGTTCATAAAAAATATTTTATTTTTGACGTAAAAGCGTTTTAGTTGGCTAAAACTATTCCAAGTTCTAGATTGTTAGTATTTCATACCCCCCTAAATGCTCCCAGCCCCCCAGAATTATTTCCCATATAGGCCCATGTAATATATGTTCTTTGCCTTCATTTAATTCAAATGACAGAAGAGAAAAACAAATGATACCTTTAGGTTCTTTTAGATTTTGTCAATTAAATTGGCTTGATATTATCAAGGGTAGGATCGCCCGGAATTTCATGGAAGAAGTCAAGAAAGTTTTCTTCATAAGCTCTGCAACTTTTCGAATTATTTTGTACGGACATCTCCAAATTAATTAATTAATCTTCATAAGACTGATGAATTGTTCTTGCCATTAGAAGCTTTGTATTAAATTTAACAATTGACTTATCTTTGAGGGATAAATGAAATTAAGTATAACCGCAAATTTCTTTTATATGTACCTACATTAAGGGTCAGGCATTTGCGGACATAATTCATTCAATTAAAATATCGAGAATTGAAGACCATTAAAAAAAATAATAATAATAAAAAATACTAAACTAACCATTGTTTAACGTTACTTATGTTTATCATATTTCTGAATTGCTGATGTGCTTGAAAATTCGAAGGTTCAGCATTTTTGGAGGAAATGTATGTTTCACCGTATATTTTTTTTAAATTTTAACCTTCTCGTTAAAGAGAAATTGAATATAATTCTCAAAATCTTATTGCTAATAGTGCTGTTTAAGCCCAACGATTTTTTTTTTAATTTATTTTTTGAAACCTTTGAGGAATGTGAGGTATTTAAATCAAAGAATAAAAAATAAGTAGGTAAGTATTTCTTAAAGAGCACAAGAAGAGTTATAAGCTTGTAATGAGATAATTAACTAAAATTACTCAAATTGGCGCTGATTACCGGTAGAAGAGGATTGTAAAAATAAACAGAGGCCTTTATGAGGTCATATAACGAGCAGTTATGGCTGATTTACGATTTGTTTGGGCTCATCGGCCACCGCACATCGGCTGCGGCCACCTTTATTGGCGGCATAAAGGGCTCTCTCTATAAAGGAATAAAGTAAAGGGTTAGTGCCTTCATGAATGGAAGGGTAGTGTAGAGTATTTGCTCTCATTCATCAGACTTCAGGAAGGTCTTAAGAATCCGATACTTCCGAAAGTATATTGTGACGTCTATAGATCATAATGTTTCGCCTGTAAATTTACATCGTATAGTGCTATTGCATCGATCATAAACGGATCTTATGAGTCAGTACTAATTCCCGAGGGAAAGACTGACATGTATAAAATTTGTTTCCTCACTGACTTTAAATCATATACTGACAGAATGTTTATATACACAAAACTACGATTTGCCATGCAATATGACCAAACTAATAAGCGGTGGGAACTAAAATATAGCGCACATATTCAACCAATTCAACAAGAAAACTTAACGACAAATTAGAACAAAAATATTATAACATATGCAGAAATTACAGCACCTACTAAATTCCTGTTACCCAGGTTATTATTATCGCAAATTTTCCTGATTTTTCCTACAGATGAAAAAATAAAACATGTCCCACAGAATATTTGTTATTCATATGAGTAAATAAAATTAAAACTATACACTCATACTTTATAAACACGAAATTTTATTATTAACTGGTAGATGTTTTATTTACCTTTAGACTGTAATACCTTTTTTTTTTTTGTTCTTGTTTCTTTTATCATTATTTTACGATTTATTTAATAAATGTAATTTTTTTTGTAAATGCAAATTTACGAATTTGGCCATATTTTATTACAATTTCTCTTTGGTTATAATTGTTTTGCTGGATATGCCTAATTCCTTAGCATACCTAACGATATGAAGCATGCCTAAACATAAACGGTTCAACCATATGGTTAGTAAGGCAAATGAAGAGTTTATTTTTAGATTTGTTGATCTTCCAGCTGCTATAGATCAGTTTTAATTACATTTCTTCACTCATAGTGGACACTTCAATTACACACCGTCATTTCGGCGGCATTGGATGTTTAAGGATTGCACTAGTATTAATGTTTTCATAGAAATGTCCATGTGAATTCAATACATGAATGATTTGGCATCTCTTAAAATCAAATACCCCTTAAGAAATGTTTCATTGAGAGTAGATCGTTGACAATTGATCTTCTAAAGGTAGATACATTCAGGGTTCGGCCTTGTATTATCTTAATAAAATTAGATTTTTATTAGAAAATGTGTTTTATTTTTGCAGACGTCGGCAAACAGACCAGATATGGCGAAACAGGATTCGAATTCAGCGACCCTAAAAACCATGGAAACTCTTGCTATTTCTTCTTTAACGACTTCATACGAAATTTAATCCTTCAAATGCCCTTAAACCTGACGATCTGGGGTAAAACGGACTCTGGGGATTCGGATTCAGCGTGTCGAAATACATAAGAATATATTTAGGTTGTCTTTGGAAAAAAAAAACAATTATTTTTTTTATGTGTGCCTCTGTTATTAAAGTAGGTAATAAACTAAAATCAAATCACGCGTTTATCATACTGATAGTAATGGTTGGGTGTGATATGAGTAAAGTATTGATTTTTTGAATGTATTTCGAGTATAGTAATATTGTGTTAATATAAAGACTACTTTCGGGAGGGAAATTGTTAACATTTTATGTAAGTGGGTGATTACTCCGTCTTTTACTGTCCGTCCTTGCCTGCTTTATTATTGTGAATCCTAAGACAGCCTTTCTAACGGTCTGTTCTCTCTTACAATGAAATAGGAATGTTTAAATCATGACCTATTCCAAGGTGGATTAAGACTACTTCTCTCTAAGGTTTCTATTTTCCCAGGCTTTTACTTTGCTTTAGGTTACAAGTAAAGAATTTGCTGTATAATTTCCTAAGGTAATCAATAAACTCAACGATTTTTTGTATTATGGGGTGAAGGTTTATACGGTCACCCTATATATTACAAAAATGTAATTTTAATTTAAGTTTAGTACCAAATAATTCATTTAACAAAGAAAAACTATGAAGACTTGCAATACATTTATTACTGGCCAAATATTTTCATTATACTGAACCGAGTTGGCATAAATTTCACAAGCAGCTAGCATGTCGGCAGTTGTGCGAAGGGATTGTCCCTACCTTGTCAAACTATCGAATATGCAAATCGGAGCAAACTAGAGAACGAACATATTCTATCCATTGACGACGTAATATATTGAAAAATGGTCTTATTCGATACTTTATTTAAGGCATTAAAGGCTATTCTAAAGGGGTTAGAGTTGTGACAATTTGTGACAAGCCGTATCGTCCACAATCCAAGAGCAAAGTCTCGAATCTGAAAAACGAGATTTTGCATATTCGATAGTTTTACATGGTAGGGACGATATAGTAAATAACGATTCTGGTACAGTCAAACTGAACTTCCATGTAATCGTAAACAAACCTTTTAACTGTATAAGGATGAACAAACAATTGAGGAGCTTAGTATCAAAGTTGGACAACTCCATTTTTTTCAGTTTTGAGATTTTTGTCGATTCTTAAGTGTATTTTTATGCTGCATTCGATTTTACAACTGTTTTTCATTAAAAACGGGCAGAAAATAGGTAAAATAGCGTTTATTTCAACCGTTCAGAATCAAAATATGGACAACTCCAACATAGTTTGGTTTCAAAAAATGACAACTCCATCAGTAGCCAATGAGAAGCTTGCATTCATGCAATCAGCTCCCAACATGCACTGCAAATCCATCATGGCTGAATGTTTATAGTAACTTGTAATAAGTGCATTTGGCGATAATTCTTATTAATAACTAGCTGTTATCCGACACACTGTGGTTCCGAATGCCGGATTTTGGGACAAAACCTCTAGGTACTTGAATCTTTCTGATTTAGGTATCATTTATGAAGAATTTCTTTTGTGCCGAGTCGAATGAGACCACTACCAATTCTATAGAATAATTATTTTATTAATAAACGGGCTTTATATAACAACAACCGTGAAAAACAGCCGGTATTTAATTTAAAATATTCATACTTTACTCAAGTGGTAGAGCTATGTATCCTTCCAAATATATTTTCAAGACCTCAGGTGACTAAATTAACAGCTAATGTGGTACTGATCACTGTTCTCGACATATTCCTCTTTATTTAAATTTTCGCGTATAACAAATAAATATTGACAGTTTCACACTAGATACTAAATAGATCTCATCGTTAATGTTCAGTTATTTGCTATTAGAAACTTTTCAACAACTCTCTGCAGAAAATAATAATAATTAACTCGTTTTTCATAAAATAATCGCATCGCTAATTGATAAATTTATTTGATTAGCTGTGCACAGGAATGGCTGAGTACGGCGATGAAAATTATAGCACAGCCACTTCAATACATGTAGTTATAGGTAAAACTGTGCGAAGAGGATAGCTAAGTACCACTTAATAAAATAAGCATAATTTAGTTTCATTTCAGTTTTGTCAAACTGTATTTAAATAACATTTTTCATGTAATTTTTAACTATATAATTTTGATTTAATACATTAGATATAATTACATTATATTAAAACACCCTCGAGCATACGAAATTCATATTTGTTTGGTTTCAAAAGAGGATAGGTTCAATTTTCAAATGGCTCCCTTTGGTTTCAAAAACAGACAACTCCATGACTTGGTTTCAAACATGGACAACTCCACTATTTAAAGTGCAATTACGGCCTTAATACTTATATAATTTTGTAGTGCCTTTGAAATAATGTTTCTGAGGCCTATAAGAATAACATATAAAAAAATCACCATGATACTGACATCAGTATAGTAGATATGGTTTTTTGCCTCTCCTGTAAAAAAAGAGAAAGTGGAGTTGTCCAACTTTAATACTAAGCTCCTCAATTGAACTTGGTGGGCTGGTAAATGTTCACCATACTAGCTAAGAGTAAAGGAAAAATAATAGTAAAAATCTGTACTATATAGTTTTTATTGGAAGAGTACTTTCGAGGCCAATGATATCTACTTCAGTGCCATTCTATAATTCGGCTCTTCCACATTCGGAAAGAGGCTCAAGTTTGGAAGGATGAGTTTATAGACCTCAAGTGAACTCTGTACAATAAAAGCAATATAGCTTAGATTTTAGACTTGGCTTTATTTTTACATTAGAATGATAAACGTTTACCAGCCAACCAAGCACAGTTGTAAAGAACCTTTGATCAGTTAAGATTTGCATTACGTTTAGCATATGTTTTTAATGAAGGTCATGTTCAATTACTTACATTCAACATGAAAATATTTCGAATGTATAATTTTTCTAAAGATATATTTCATTGTTGAACCTTTCTACTATTTACACACATTAAGTCAAAGTTCCTATGAGCAGGGCTAATCGCTTTCGTTACGATACTCTTAAAAATAAATAGAAAATTTTTATATTATGTTGCTGTTGTTTTTAGAGTGTAGTGGTATTGTCTGGCTAAATTCTGAGCAGCTAATGTATGTTCTCACTTTCATAATACTTTAAATAAGGGGAAGAACCCAGTTGAACCTTTGTTATACACCTGAATCTTTTTATGTGAGGATATTTTTTTTAAAATTTAAATTGAACTGTCAAAATTTTGACGGAATAATTAATTTATTTATGCAGAATCATAATTTCTCTCTTAAAAGTGGTGTTAAAGGGAGGCAGAAAAGGCTGTTTATAGAGTCGTTTCTTCTAAATTCCGAACAAAACGGTAACAGCCCTTTCCAGCACTCTAATTTGTTGTACCAATAGTTTTTTGCCCTCTCCAAGGGTTTCCAACTTTCACTTGGTATGAGGTCTGCTTTCTTATAATTCTGAATAAGTTGAAGAAAAGTAAAGGGTCAGAAGAAGAAAGAGCACTTTCATTAGGAGGGCTAGTTTTTGTGATCTAAGGGTTGAGGTTAGTTTCAGGGTCAGTGGAGGTTAAGGCCTTGTACGCTGGTTTAGTGGTATAGCATGGAAAATCGAAGGCCTCGACAACCAGTATTGTTGAATACTCAATGTTTACCTGCGGGATCTAAACTAGACGAAAAACATGTGAAATAGTCGTTGTTTTCTTAGATTTTGAACATTATTATCAAGTGGCCAACGGTCGCTCCATGTTGAATACACTGCTTGGATGGTGACCGCCTTGAAAAACCACGTGCGTTAGGCGTTATAAAAAGTTGGCTCTAGATACATCCCTGCGATAAAATAAAAAGCCCAGTAGTTGGTACTCCATGGATCAACTAAAAGTTTATTTCTGAGGATGTTATGCCACTATTTGGACATGAGAAGAGATGCATACAATCTTGGAAATTCGTTCATTCATCATGATCTTTTTTTTTCTCGGAAAGACAATTTAATTTTATAATTTAATGAAAACTATAATTACAGTACGTAATGATCACCATAAGGCATATAAAATGTTTTTCTTGCAAAAGAAAAGGTTGTATGAACCATCCCGAAGTTGGTTTACGTAACATAATGTTCTTCACAGAAGCCAACTACGAGTAGGTTCGAACTGTTGTTCGGATTCTGCATCGCTACATTTTTGTTCTCTTCTTTGAGGATATCTTTTCATATTAACACTCATGTAGGTACTATTAGATACCTCTAAGCTGGAGTCCCAGGCAAACACACACACAAAAATGTCAATATCCATAGCAATAATATATCAAATACCAATTTTTGGCATTGTTTAAAAAATACAGACAATCTTGCGATCTTTATTAATATAACCGATTTTCAGGGGAAACTTCGCTGAATGATGGCAATTGTGTTGGGCTATTTTTGGAAATCCTTGGTTCAAACTATAACAATTTATGTATTTGACTATATATATATATATATATATATATATATATATATATATATATATATATATATATATATATAGGTGAGTTTCCTGCTATAATGCTTACATAAGGGAGAGTTTCAATTCTTTTCGGGCCAGTAATCACCTCAAGTCGTCCGGTTATATTTTTTTTTTTGTGGTTTTTGTATCGGTTTCTTCTACAGCCTACATTCCTCCCACTCTCGTGCCAGGATAGCCATCTTTACTACATCCTGGATGTTAACACACGCCAGGCCGGCTTTACATATTCCATTCGAAGCATGCGCGGGAGAGAAAAGGAGTGGGACGTGTTGTGTGTCGAGGCGGGGAGCGTTGGACATTAAGATGTCTGCCTTCCCCACAAGCTCTACATTTTAATGGTCCGAGAGAGAGGGGGCGCAAAGCTAATCTCATATTTATATGTCGGCCCCCCTCACAAACCAGCGCATCTTATTGCCTCGCTGTCAGGCTGCCGGGACCAGTTCCTCGCCATCTTATTATTTCTGTGTCCATGTTAGGTCCTCAAAGGGATTAATATATAACCGTAGTAAAATAAACTGCTGAGCTTTAGGAAAAGTCAAGGATCCAATGGGGTCGCACTTGTTCAAGCCGCCCTTATTCTTATTATAAAATACGCCTCCTACAGTAAAATAATAATAAAAAATAAAACGAAATGGGAGAATGAGAACCTGCAAAATAAACTGACATGACTACATGACCATAAATGGTTACTGCAAATGCGCCTGTAATAAAACTTATAAACTTTTTTCGTCTGTCGGCTGAAAGAAGGTATATGTTCAGAGATAACATCCGTCGCCTATTTATGCAATCTTATCAGTAATAAGTTTCTCTGACAAGGTGCTAACTGCTTGCCGGATGCAAGGCTATTAATTTTACTCAAGGCTTATCGTTGATCAAGGATATCTGCAGTTCGTATAAGGAAGGTGTAAGATTTGCAAGTGTTACGTTCCATTGAATTCAGGTAAAGGCTGCTTCGATATGGTTCCTGCAGCGTTTTGAATCTTCAAACTTCTTTAAAAAAAATTCCTTGAAAGGACATATCCTTCAAGTAGCTTCAAACTTCATCATAATAATATTACAGATCAGATGGTTCAGCATAACTTTTTTTGCAAATGTAGATATTTTTGATTTAATATTTGAAGTGAAGCCAGCTTGATTTAGTTAATATAATGAAATTAACACAAAAAAATATAGATATATTAAAACATATTTATGTTTGCTTTATGTTAATTTATTTAGCTTAGCGACAACATTTTTATTGAACACTCCCTTTTGAATTTCTTGTCAATAACACTGAAACTCAATAATACCCCCTTTTCCAATTAGCATTTTACGATTTTTGTAAGAAATCATGCTCAAACGTATACTGTATTATAAAAGAGCTTTAGAATGACGTAGGTATATACAATATTATATAACATATAATATTATATATTGAATTAATATACTCAAGTATTGTTTGTATATTAAATTAACAATTATCAGTTTATTGAGAGGAGATCGTTGACCGTAGATGATGCAAGGTAGGGATTGTCGGGGTTCGGTCACTGCTACTTAATAAAACTACATTTCATCATTAAAATGGTTTTATTGTGCCGACGTTTCGGCTTGAACTTCAAGCCTTCATCAGGGCTGTAAAAAACAAGTAGGACGGATGTAGTATGTGTGTATATATTTCAGTACTACATCCGTCCTACTTGTTTTTTACAGCCCTGATGAAGGCTTGAAGTTCAAGCCGAAACGTCGGCACAATAAAACTATTTTAATGATGAAATGTAGTTTTATTAAGTAGCAGTGACCGAACCCCGACAATCCCTACCTTGAATTATCAGTTTATTGGCTTTAATGACTAAAAATTGAAGGTGGTAAAAACATTTTTCCTAAAAATATTCGCATTGAAATGATTATACCTATAAGTAATTTACATTATTTATTCTATACAGTTTATTCCAATTGTGAAATGATAAAATATTTTGAAAACTGAAAATCCAGAAATAATTCTCTTCTCTGATGTTCTCTCTCTCTCTCTCTCTCTCTCTCTCTCTCTCTCTCTCTCTCTCTCTCTCTCTCTCTCTCTCTCTCTCTCTCTCGCTCTCTCTCTCTCTCTTAGTGTGCGTTTACATCTGATAGTTATTGCAGGATATTTATGTCAGACGGAAATTGTAACTAATGTAAACTGCGAACAATTTAAGTCTGACATATATATTTCTATAACAAGCTATATGAATCGACACTTCTATACCATCAGGTGAAAACACCGATTATATAGAGAAGAATTTAATGTCAGAGATAAATATCTTAGCTACTACATAAGATATATTTCCTGAGATAAGTGTCAGGTGTAAACGCACCCTTATATGCACAAAAATATGTATAGAAATGAAAATATATAAAAGTAAAATGAATAGTTATTTCAGAAAATTATTCCGAATATTTCGCAATTCCTATACTTTCACATGATTCAGTAAAACTCGTCATTTTGAATAATTTCAGATCAGTTTCTAAATTGTTCTTTGAAATATCGTTATTAAAATTATTACTAATGATTGTTATTTTTCCATTAGTACGTTTTTTGAATTTGGGCAGAATTGTATTTATATCTAAGGCTATAGGTCTACATTTATCTTTCTTGAGAAATATTCGTACATGCAGTGATAATATATTACGAACGAAGAAAAAAATATACATTAATGAAACGGAATCATAAATAATAAATAATTTTTTGTCGTTTTCTGTCTCAAATATAATATACGAGAAGAAAAAACCCTTAAGGAATAGTTTTTTTCTGATTTTAATAAGCATTTGTGAAACGAAAGATAATTTACGATGCTCACAAATTAATTTTGGCAACTTTGTTTGGTAGAACATTAGCTACTTCTTTATAGATATTTTCCACATAAATCATCGTTTCCTCTGTTCATTGTTATATTATAAATCGGCGGAATTCTTTGATCTTAAAGGCACATCTCTATCTTGTAGTTTTTAAAGCAAACTCATTTAGTCATAGAACATTTTTTCTGTATTCACAACTTAGGAATTTCCAATAATTTCATTAAATATCTATTATTTAAAAACTATCACACCCAGACATTAATATGTATATATGAGGATATATATATTATGTACAGTAAATATAGTTTACTCTTCTTAGTTACTTCATCCTCAATTTATTTAAATCGGAGTTTAATTTTATATAAATTCGTTATTATTCACATTTTTAATTGATTTTTTTTGTTTTAGATTTTTTGATCTTCTGACAACATCACCAGCCACCGAGGTAAATACTAAAAGTATAAAATTAACTTAGAAAGGTCAAACAGAAAACATTTAATCAAATGACAAAACTCATGAAATTCATTGACTTACAATGATTATTTATTAAATCAATTAATTGATTTATACTTGTCTGACGGTTCTTAAATATCTTACATTCCAATCATAGATTAGACATTATATCAGTTCTAACTTTTACGTTTTTTATTATTCGTTCCAACAGACAACTATGAGGAAAGAAAGAACGTATGAATAAAATTTTTAATGCAAGCATAGCCTTTTAGCTAAGCAATAATAATATTATTTCTTAAGAAAGTAAATAAATAATTTTATTTTATTTTTCTTACTAGTGACCTAAGTAATAAATGAACGAGAAAGTGTAAATGTGTGTTGATGAAATAGGTAAGCTATTTTAAACCAAGGCATTTTAAGCTTTTTGTCTAGGCGGCAAGATTTTTTTTTCTGAAGTAGAACAACAATAAAAATTATTAAAACGAGCACGTTTGACCCCCTAAGGTATCAGAAGATTCGTAAAAAGACGCAGGGCTATTTTAATAAGCCAGTATTTAGCTGGTGTACAATAGGCTTTAAGGCCTAGTTACCTGTCCCTGAATTACCTTTCTCTCATTTTATATTTCCTGATAATTAATCTAACCAAATAGTTTCAATAGTGAGAAAAGAGGGGACTCGATCAAACCGAAAGTTCACTCGCCTAAAACATATTTCTTGAGCCTGGGAGGACTACCGTCTTGGATGTTCTTGAGTAGCTTCTTTATAATATTGAACACGATTAGTTTTTCAACCCTATGTCATTTTCTCATGGTATGTAACCATTTTCAGACAATCTAGAGACTTGTTATCGCATGTAGGCATATAATGATTTATTAACCCAATCCGTCAAAATATGTCTAATTAGATAGTTTTAATTTACTTTTTGTTTTTTGTTTTTGTTTAAAGACGTTTTCCTCAATATACCTTTCCAATATTCTGCAGCTAATAGCCCTATAAGAGATACATATTGCTTTCCTTACGTTGATTTACGCTTTTCAGTAGGAGCTATTTAATGACGATTTATGCGATCATAAATAACCTTAATGCAGCAATAAAGCGTTTATAGAAATATTACATATTTGTTACTTCATGATTGCATCTTTAACGGTGCACCTACATTGGACCCGATCCGATCCGTCAGCCACCGACTGCCGGAAGAAAAACAAACACATGCATCTCAAAATGAAAAAAGGACTTATTTTGTTTCAAAAACGTCTACAGCCACTAAATCTTAACCAATTTCAAATTTAAATGAAAACTAATAAAATTAGAACAATTTTGTGAATTCACATTTTTGTTTTTTGTTTCCCTTGTTTATTAAATTGGGACCGAGGTTAGCTCAGTGGTAGCGCACTGGACTAATAAGCTGGAGGCCTGAGTTCAAATCCCGAGCAAGCACTAAAGATTTTTTCTACTAGTTTCTTCGTTCATGGGTTGAATGCGGCCTCCCTGACCGTCCCTAGGCCAACCCAGCCTTTAATTAATTTAATTAATAATGGGTACCTTGGGTTCTAATGACTCTAGCAGTCGAAGCGGCCAAGGGGAAAAATCAGGCGGCCGGAGCATAGTACTGACCACACTATCTCCCTAGTATGCCGTATGGTCATGAATCAGATACCTCTATAGTATCTGCCCCTCAGGGCCCTCGTGGCCTGTTACGGGACTGATTTTTTTTTGTTTATTAAATTACGTGGAAAGGTGTTTGTAACCATCCAATGTATTTTACCTTCCAATGTTTATAGTCTTCCAATGCTTAAAACCTTCTACCTACCTTTCTTATAAATAATTTTAAAATATGAATACTAATGCTTCTTTTATCGTACTGTAACATTTAAAAATTAACTGTTACACTAAGATATATTTTTTGGGACTTATATACTTCCAGAAGATTGATTGGCCTCTCAACTCCTCCTTCATACCTCCTACATTCAACCTAATCGAAGGTTTTTATGTTTATTGATTGGTATTTCTTAAATTAATCACTCATTTTCACTTCACTACGAGAACACTACTGATGAACTGTGACTATATCGGATCGGATCGGGTCAGGACCAATTTAGGCACTCACCTCGGCCGCTGTCGGCCGTTGTCTGTCAAACGAAATCGGATTTGATCGGGAGAAATACGGGTCCAATATAGGTGCAGCCTAAAGCATGCCTTTTTACCGATGAAAGCAATTGACCATAATTTGGTGAATCTCTTCTCATAATTGTATGAAAATTCTTTTCATTGTAATATGAATTTCAAATTCTTAATATCATTTTATTTTCATTATCCATAAGCTCCGGAGCTATGGAATTATAATTAATTATTAGCTAAGAGTTTCATATTTCTTCTAAGAGAAACTACTACTTCCTATTATTGTAAAAAGTTTTACAATAACAAGGAATGCAGTTTTCATAGCTAAAATAAATTAATAATTACTGATATTTATTTTCTTCATTTATTTTATTTTGGTAATGAAAATTTATTTTTTTCTCATTAAAAATGAATAAAAAATATGAAAGATAGAAGAACAAAGATTTATGAATATCTTCATCAAAATAATTAATTAAAATACAATTAACTATTATTTGGGATTTTTTTCTGAAGAAGTCCTATATCTTTAGGTGCTGATATTGAAACTAGCCCTACATGTTTAGGTGCTGATCTTGATTTGGCATTCCAGATCCTTCCTAGGTCAACTTTGCCTTTAACGGGTTCTGATGACAGAAATCAGTGCGACCCATCCAGGTGCCAAGATTCTAGAGACCTATAGAGGACATGTATTTCTGGACATGTACAGCCCGGTTTAAGCTACTGGGATTTTATTAATTAATATTTTAATCAATAAGAAGTCCGCCACGCAGGAGCTCCATAACTAAGCACATTTCAGACCAAAGTGATGTTTAACGAACTCGCCAATTCATTTTGAGAATTATATATTTGTTGGCGAAACAACAAACATTGTGTTCGAAAATTTAAGTATGTATAATTTTAACGGGGGCCATTTGTGGTGTCTAGTAGATAGTAGATGCATGATGATTTGTTTCAAAAATTGTTTGAAATGTTTCATAAATTCTATCATGAGTACAACCTCAATTGGTACAGTCATTCGGAAAGTGCTAAAAAAAGAGGACAGGAGACTGGTTTTGTACACTGCTTTCATTTTGTTTCTTCTTTAGCACTCATGAGAGAGCGAGCTATCTAAAATGAGAGTGGATATAAAGTGAGAATGCTTTGGAAAGAAATCATTTATCTTGCTTCCATGCAAAAAAATAAGTTATTTAAAATGTATTATATGCGAATACAATAATAAAGTAAATGAATTCTTCAAAATTCAAAGACAATTAAAGGAAAACATAATTTATCGTTATATGTTATTGTATATTTTAAACTTTCAACAATATTTTGTTTTTTAGTTTACTTTTTTCAATCAGAACATTTATTACATATCTCCATGCTGACTATGTAGATGTGGCGAATGAAGGGCAGTTGGTTTTTCAAGTGTGGGATTGTGACCCAGAAATAGTTGTGAGTTATCAGAGCAGCCAGCAGATAGCTCTACCGTACCTCGGCGTATTGAACGGACGGCTATTGATCTACCGCCATTTTCTCTGACCTTTCGCCGCGCGTCTACCCCCTCCCCTTCGAAACCACCTTCCGGCATTCCGAATGCTCTCACATGCACACGTGGCACCACACGTGCCACACCCATAAGAAAGAGAGACATCCCAGAGACATCGGAGAGAGGGTGGGGTTGGAGATGAAAAGTTTTCCAATTTGCTAAACGGTCACCCCCTGACCATAAAGATGTCTGCCCATAAAGGAGTTGTCAGTAGAAACAACAGTCTTCGCCCCCTCCATTCCTTCGCATCAAAGTAATAAACCCCCCACCCTTCAGAATATCCCCCCCCCCTCCCTAAACCATCCCCGAGAGAAACATCTAGCTGATACGACGACAGTCGCAGGGATAAACAATTCCTTAAGATGGCCGTCTTTATCGCCCCAAGCCCTCCCATCCAGTTTGGTTTCCTCTCAATTTGACAAAATGATTCATAACCTTTAGATTTATGGTCTTCATAAATATGTGCGATAAGCGGCGAACAATCCGTCCTGGAGTTTGTAGTTGATGACCCATGAAGATGGGGTTATGATTTTTGTATTACAGAAATCCAGAGCTGTTTTAATATTAATGCTGAGTTATTGTGATGATATATTAATTTCTACGCAATTTGTGATGTACAAATTTAGGGCCTGAAATAAAATACATGAGACAACCAATAAATAACTTTATCTTATTGCAATTAGAAGCAGGTTTGATTGGATAGTGAAGGTTCATCATACTAAATTAGTATGAAAATCTGGTCAAGAATCTTTACAATATATCGCACTAGTATTTCTAAAGAGACACAACTAAAAAATCGGTGTTTTTCAGTTATGACTATGAAAGACATACTAAATATCTCTTAATCAATAGGCTTGCCGTTATTAGTTTGACTGGAACAGCCCCGGTATTTTGCTCTTGTCCCGGTGTCCCGTCCGGTTTTATCAATGTCCCAGAAACGGTAGTAAGATGTGAAAAGTAATGAATTTATATTTTTAAGAATCATTTTTGAATCGGTTACCTTTTTACAATCAACATTTTTGACTACCGCGCACATTGTCAAAGAAGTGAGAAGTATTATAACTTTAATCTGTGAGCAAACGCTGGAACTACTCGCACAGTGCTGCCCCTCTCTTTGGCTGGGCGATTTTTTTAAGTAAATTAAGTAGCAAAAATTCAATTTTTATTTTTAAAAGTTGAAACACAAGAAAAAACAAAACTTACAATTTAGGGTTCCCGATTCCCCACTCCCTTGTCTTGGGAGGCTTAAAAAAGACTTTTGCTTGTTATTTGTTAAAAACATTCCTGGGGACGGAAATTTTGATTATTATTAATCATAAATGAAATAAAATAAATAACGACTACGTAGCCGTCACTAGCTTTTTATTTTTAAAATTTGTCAAAGTCAGAAAAGATATATATGGAAATATATACTGCAAATCGCTGAAGTAGATATAAATAAGGTACGATGTAGTTAACTTAAATAAGTATCTACTGAAGAAACCAACAAAATATAAAGTTATTTAGCAGAAAAGCTATGCATTACCACTAATAACCGAAAATGATTCTCATTTTTGACCTTTATATTCTACCTTTATCGCCATAGCCTAACAATACTTGTAGAATGTCTAACACTACCAATCTAGTCGGGGAAATGTTTGGCTCAAGTATCTTGAATATTTAGTTTGTTTTATTGTCATAAAAAAGCTTCCTGAACATAGCCTGTTAAAACCATATTCCAAGAATTAATCTTTACAATTTTTTTTAATGATTAAGGAAACTTACATACACATACAATGGCTTGTTTGAGAAACAGCCACCAACAGTGTGTATAAGGAATACATTTTCGTAATACGAAGTTTATTTTTCTTGTGTAAGCGGAGAGTCAGTTTCGCTGGATCTGATTCCTCTTCAGGAGCATAAAAATACTGCCTGATGTAACTTAGGCAACCCTTCCGCTACAATATCCACTTCATAACTAAACATCCTGTACATTGCAACAATTATTAGTATATTTACTGCATTTGGTTGGGAATCTAAATGCAAAATGTCCAAATGTATTGATTCCAAACGAAAAACGATATGCACATTTTCTATTTTCGAATATGTAAAGAAACTGGAAAATTATTTACCTAATTATTTTCATGACTAAAAAAAAATACTTATTAAAGATTCAAAGACTGGCGTTATTGACCTCAAAGGTTGACACGCCTTAAATCCAATCAAAAAAAGATTGAAAGATTTTTTGTTTAGGTTAAATTCAGTAGTTATGAATTAACGGAAACAGAATTCTGGTTTCTTTTTTAACCTAGTTTATTACTCACTGCAGATTATTGTCTCCTTCGTCACTCAAATGCTATTATCAGTGTAAGGAATATGCATTTAGACATTTATTTCAGTATATCATGAAATTATCTTAAATCATGAATCTTCAAATATGAAGTTATGACATAGTATCTACATAAGATAAAATTTCACTCTATATTTCAATTTGAGATGATATTTTCTTTGAAGATAGTCTCCCCCCGGATTCTGCCCTAAAATTGTGATTTAGAGTGAGTATTATCTTTATGGTATCTATATGATGTGTGTTTGTATGGATAGTTATTGTAGGATATTGTTGTATAAGAGCTATTATATTGTGTCTGGGGTAGGATGGATTGTGATGAACCTGGATTGATCTGCCCCGCCCTGCCTCTGACACCACACCCTTCGCTCGATACAGCTTCCACCTCCTGCTCTCTCTCTCTCTCTCTCTCTCTCTCTCTCTCTCTCTCCCTCTCTGTCTACCTCCCAATCTCTAACTCTCTCTCTCCCTCTCTGTCCCCCTCTCTCACTTTCTCACAGGCTCTCCTTTCTCCCTGCACCTCCCATCAATCTATCTTTCTCACTTACACAATCTCTGTCACTTTTGCTCGCATTCCCTCTCTGTTCATGTCTTTCTGTCTTCCTCATTTCCTTTTTTTTTTTTTTTTTTTTTGCAGAATTCCGCGCCCCATCCCGAGAACGATTCGATCCCCTCAGATCCTTCCTCCTTGAACTGCCTATACATACAAAGACCTTTACTGGAATGTCTCTTCCTCCCCCCTCTCCATTACAATGTCTTGCAACTCCCTCTTCTTGACTTCCTATCGCCAGAGTACTATTCATGGCTCCTTAAATTTCCTTTTAAGAGGTATTCATGTAAATCGTTTCTTCTTTATCCTCTAAATTTTATGTAATGACCGGAAGAAAATTAGCTACGCTAATGAATTTTAATCTGTCATTCATCTTACTAATATAAATTTCTATTGTTCAACCAGCAAGATATTTCTTTCCAACTGTAAAAATAATGCTCAAAACCTATTGTGTGAATTTAGTATAATTTGATATTAGGAATGTGTTAAAAAATTTGTAATCACATTTTTTAAAATATATTCATAAAACGTTACATCAAAAATGTATTCTAGCTACAAACTGATTTCTTAAAATACTTAAATGAATGTTGTTAATTACCATTGTTGCGTTATATTTAAAATATCATCACTAAAAGGAAACTAATATAGTATAATTACTACTATACTAATATAGTATATTAGTGTAAAAGTTTTAAAATTCAGCACCTAAAATTTTCCAATTCATTGGGTGGGTGGGGTACCCATATTAAGAATTGAATTGGCCAATTGTTTGCCTCCGGTATTTATTCAATTTATGTCCCTCTCTATTTAGTATCTGACTCACTTCTATAAATGAATAATCGCAAAATAAAATGCTGGAATAGTGCCTTTTTTTTTTCAAGCATGACTTTGGGGGAGTCAAACTGGGCAATGGAACGAGGACTGGTATGACCTGGTCATATTTACCTATTTTCAAATATGTTTTTATAAAATTGAATGATCAGCAAAGAAATGAGATGAATCATGTAAAATGAGATATTTTTAGACTGTGATATTAATAAGTAAGTAAGATACAGAGGGTTGCAAAATTAATACATTTATTGCAACATTTTTGTTATTCTGTGATTTTGAAATTATATTTCTAGAGATTTTCTGTTGATGGAATTAAGCCGAAATATTGTTTACAATTAATAAAATATAAAAAATTTTGAAACTGGGAGGCCTAATTGGTGTTTTTCATTTTTATGAAACCTGGATAACTTAGTGGAGGTCTCAAAAAAGTGTTAGCACTTATCAAATCAATAATTTTACTTCTTTTTAGCTATAGATTTACCTTTGTTTTCTATTCATGACAAGGATATGTATCGTACTAATGTTTGTTTTACCAAGAATGCCTTTCCTAATTTAAGGAGTGCCAAGTTATATCTACTTTTTTGTAAATGTTTAGGAGTTTGTAAAGATAAAAAAAATTGTATTTAGTTCAATTAGTTTCATGAACCCCTAAAGAGATAAAGAAACAACCTTTTAAGCAATACTTACACTATATTGTACTGAATGGACCAGCCTACTCAAAGAATATCAAATATTCTATCATTACTTTAGCGTTGTCTTGGGCATCCAGGATGTCCTTTAGTAAATTAGGTTTTTTTTTTTTTTTTTGTATGATGGGATTAACTGAGCCAAATATGTTCCACAGTTATACAAAAGAACCGCGGGTAGAAAGTATCTGTAGGGGTTATTGTTCAAGGTTATATCGTGGAACCAATACGGGAAATCAATTTTTCTTCGATCCTTGAAAAGATCTTTCATGAAAATGCTAGTTCCCGACGAACTACGAGTGAGAGAGTACGGCAGAGGAAGGCTTTCCGACGTGCTAAATGCCTGAGGCATGATACACGAAGACCGGAGCGTGTCTAACCATTATTTTTATTACTTTATTACCCGTCACGGTGAAGATAACATCGCTTTTAATTGCTTCATTAAAACCTCCTTTACGTTATTCACTGATTTTCATATCGTATTGACCATCTTTGCATATATTTTTTAGAAAAGCTACATCTTAGTTGCCGCGAATCTATAAATCATGTTAGTATTTAAAATGGTAAATAAACATAATAAATTATGTCTTCCTTTATTGCCCGTCTTCGCACCCACTGAATGTGTTAATTATTTTATCTTAGATTAGTAAAAACAATAATATTTTTCCTCCAGAACATTGGTAAAACTATAAAATGTTTTACAAGTAATCATAATCCTTCGATTAATTCCCTCTCTCACTTTCTCTCTAGATAGATAGAAATAAATAGATCACTTGATTGATGGATTGGTAGGTAGATATAGAGTGCGAGTGACCGAGAGAGAGATTTCAATTTTAAAATTTAATATTTTGGAAAAGAATACCAATGAGAGCAAAAACAAGATACTGAAAGGCCTTAGTAATAAGTATCAGGTTAATCCCCCCCCCCCCCGAAGTAAAAAAAAATATGAAAAAACTTCTTAGTAATACAGTATTATTATTAAGCGCCTTCCAAAATAAAAATGGTTTATGTTGGTTCGAGAATCTATGAAGTAAATTTTATTTTATAGTTTAAATTACAATCTCTACAGCTAATATGTACATATGACTATACCTACTTTTTAAGCTCCCTTGTTTTTAATGCCTAATATGTTTCAAAACACAATTTTAGCCTCAACTTGAGGAGTGGACCTTCAACTAGCAGGGCCATGCCTAGACTAGTCATTTACTGATCGAATCCAATATGGTGTAAAATAATCAGCTGAATCGATAATCCATATGTCATATCTTTAAAATTAATTTTTGATCTGCAGATGAAATATACTCGTATAACCTTTTTAAAAAGAAAATCTATACAAAAACAATCCTCCCTTTTCCAAATTTTTCATCAAATAAATTAATGAAAATATTTTTAAGATGCTGTATTTCCTTTTTTTTATTTATGACTGTCTTTCTGTTTCTCATTCTATTTCTTTCTTTCCCTAATATTCTAATATTTTCAAAATCTAAATTATGACCATACTTTAATCATGATAAGACAACACAGTTTTATTTTCTTCTTTATCAATATTTTGGACATGTTTAATGCGTTTTCCAAGTAGCTGTTCTTATTCTCTTATGTTCCTATTTATCACAGCTATTAAATTATATTTTTTATATATTCTATTTTTTTTTAAAATGTTATCTTGCTTTATATACTATTAATATTTCATAACGTAATATGCCTGACGGTCAAATGATCAATTACTATTTTTTTATTTCTTTATTATGTATAAATATATAAACTCAAATTATAGTTAAGTTCATTGGCAATGAACCTTCGACGATATATTTATTATTAATTGAACTAAATAAGTATTAATTTATATTTTAATTCCTAATTAATGGCTCTTGACCAAGCGAATGTTTTCGTTTGGACTTCACTTATGAAATTCTAAAGGGGAAACCGCTTTTGAACTGGAATTTTTCATGAATGTCAATTAGCGTCTTTTTCCGTTGTTGCTCTTAAATATTTTAATTTATTCACATATAATTCAGAATTTTCTCCCTTTCGGCGAGTGCCATTTTAATTATTCCTTATTGCTGACTGGGCCAGGTCTTTATGTAATTAAGATGGAAATTAGTTATAATGGATATTCAAATAAATATGGAGAGATATTGGAGTTTTTCACCTCCGGCTTCCCTTTATACGTTTCGTCATGGTAGGAAAATTATTCCGGTTATTTGCCTCCATATCCTGGAGCCGGCTTGAAAGCCTTTCTCTATTTTCAACTTGGTAGGAATGTTGTTGGATAGAATATTCAAAGAATCGGTATTTTCTTTTGATCTAATCTTAGCTCCGTTTTTATAACGGATTCAGTCAGATAAAATTATTTATTCATTCGAAAGAATTTTGTTTACTTATGATATCACCTTAATTTAATAAAAATTTACTAGGTATTTTTTTTTATAAAAAATATTATTTTAAATTAAATTATTAAGAATTCAAATTATGTCAAATTGTTTAGGCTGTCGTTCTCGGCGTTTGATTCATCCAGGTGGTGATGGCTTTTATTATTAAACAAAACAATTTTTTATGAACAAACATATTTGCAGCTTTCCATTTTGGTTATCACCCTGGGCTGGTTGAGCCATGTCATTCACTTTTAAGAAATTTGATCAAATATAAGGCAATCCCAAAAGTGCTCATGTCTGTTTATAGTTTTAAAATACTTAAACAAAAATCCTATTTTTTTTTTGTTGAGAAATGTAGGTACAACATATGGAAAAAGTCTTACTAATTACAAGAGACAATTGTAAAAAAATGCACATATAGACAATTCAAATTATATACATCGCTTTGAAAGAGGGTTCTTTGGAATTCCTGGATAATACCTGTTACTCTGTAACTCACCACGTGATATTTTAAAAAATTTGTTTCACAATAGCGAATTTTGTTTTCATTTTTTATAATAGGAGATGGAACATCAAGAAAGTATGGAATTCAAGTGTTCTCGTTTAAAAGTCCACGAGATTACTCATAAAATATTTCAGATACTCCCCAGCTTATTTCATACTAATTGTTGCCGTAGAATAGTGAGTAACTCGTCAGATTAAAATATATTGCGTTCGGAGGACTCTTGTCGCTCTTCACATTATAAATACGTTTATTTATTATAATGCCTTTATTTCCATCATAGGTTTTGAATTGTTTAATTTTCAAATTCGTTTACAATTGTTCACATATTGTTTATTCTTATTTAAGTGTTTCAAGTGATGAATTGCCCTTGTCGCGGCCTCACTAATGTATAAATAAATATCATAGTTTTTCAAGGCAGCCTCAAATGTATTCTTCTTTCCAACATTTTGTTAATCTATGAAGAATGGCTCGTAATGTCCGGGTACCGCTATTTGGTGTAGATATAGAAGTTCCAATATTATAGCCGTTTATGATCTGAATGACTTTCGACAAATGCCTGCATTGTTTATCAACGAGATTTATAAATACTTTTGAATTTAAGATTAATATCTTGGATATAAAGTTTTTTTTTATTATTATAATATGAAGTTAAAATATAAATGGTTATAATGAATTTTGATATTTAATGTTTTAAAGCCTTCTGGATATGACCGTGTCGTATTGGTAACAACCAAGATTTCATCAGACATTCTGCAGGCTTCTTCAAGGTTTGCCATGAGATTTCTCAGTAGGAACCCTGAGGAACCTACTGTCTGGCGAAACGTCGGTTGTTACAAATTTGACTCTGTCATATACAGAAGACTTTAAAATATTTGACAACATTGACCGTGGAACGACCGTAAAATAATTTATTTGTCAAATTACAACTTTCGTTATCGTTTTATTAGGATATCGTTTCCTCCCTCCAAATAGGCAAGAAGCCCGCATATGACGTCCAATTGATGACGCCATCTTGTGGTGTAAAAATGGAATGAGAATTTGTTTAGTGGTTTGTATATTGGGTCAATTAACTCCTTCATAAGAATTATTCTTGGTGGGTATGTGGATGACATTAAGAGGGAGTGGGACGATAAAGCTCGGTATCTAATTGTCTTGCTTACTTCACGGCCTCTCTTACTCCTAACTAAAATCAAACATTTTATATCCTTTACTTAAACTGACTGACTTGGAGCCATTAAGTATTCTGATTTTATAGTACAGAGACATTTAACCATTACTTTCTTTATTTCTACAGGGAGTTATTTTTCTAAAGCGTTTTATTTTAGGCAGAAATACTGCTTGTTAATGGCTATTCACTTTATCTGAGTTTGATGCGCAATGAACTTGGGTTATGTAAATTATATAGTCCGAAGGCCGTTTTCAACAAAATTGATCTAATTAGGAGAAATATCTATATCAGAAGTTGTCCTGGCCAATAACATTTGAATAATTATATAATTTTCTAAATTCTAATAATGCAGACCCGGTAAGTTAAGGCTTGTCGGGTCCGATGGCTTTTCTGTGAAAAAAAAATGGCATCCGACCTCTCCGGCTAGAAAAGGGTGGTTACAAGAAGAAAACCCGTCCCAAAAATATGAGTTGTGTATAATTGGACATTAAAATTGAAATAATAAACAAATAATTAACATTATCCAAAATTCCAACAATTTTTTCTTGTGTCACAAAATGTGCACTTTTATCTATTGGCCTTCCGCATAAACAAGAACGAAAATTTTACTGTAAAATAGTAGCTATTATAACATAAGCTTTTATGCTATAGTTACGGGAAAAGAGCGAAGAAACAAAAATAATTATAAAAAAAAATGCTAACCAAATATAAAATAATACTAATAAGAACGTTATATATAATAATAAAATAAGAATGTTATACTATTTTATTGAATATTATACTAATAGTATAAATAATTTTTTTCCTGTTAAGGGCTTATCAACTATTGGACTATTAACGCCGGGTTGCCACACCAAGAGAACGTGGTCAGTCACCCATTCAGGTACTAGTCACGCTTAACTTCTGTGATCTACGGAAAACGGTGCATTCAACTTGGCTAAGGCTGTTGGCAGTATTAATAATTAAATATTATTACTTCGTACTATTGTTTATTTAATAAAACATTTTACAATACAGAATTTTAATTTTTTAAGTTTCCACAGAGATTTTAGTAGACTTTTTTATTAGTGTTTTAGTAGGTTGATGCAATTTTCTGCCCTTAAACCGCAATATAAAAACCGTAACCCTCTAAAAACATAATAATTTATAGTATTATTTTTTTATATTTTAATTAATATAACTTATCATTCTAAACAAATTTAATTTTTAAATCCACTGCCTTAAATTAGTATTTTAAGCTGGCTAATAATATTTTTTTTCACGGAAGAAAAGTTGTTCTATTTCAACACTATTTCATAAATTCGTATATTAAATGTTTCATTCCGAGGCAATTTTAAACGCCCATTTCAAAATTCTTAGACTGACTCTTAGTAATCCAACTAAAAAAAAAAAAAAAGATACGTATAGAACATAAATTTTGACTCAAATTATCGTAAAAATAGTTCTCTGTGTGGTCATAAGGGTTTTATATAATATTATTTTTCAGGGATTGATTTTAACGAACGATAAGACGTTTGATAAAGTTTGTTTTAGCCTTTAGCTTTATAAATAGTTCATTTATCTTTGTTAAATCTCAGATTATAGTAATATATTGTTCAATTTCCTGGCGTTTAAAATGTTATTAATAAAATTCTGTATTTTACTTTATTCGAAGTTATTGAAGAAAGTGAAGACTTTTTTTTTTTTAAAGGTATTCAGCTCCTTGAAATATACAATATTCCAGAACTGTATGTTGACCTCCTCAAGGTTGGGTTGCGCGTTCTAATTGGCTTGTTCAGGGCTGTAGATAGCTAGGCAACCTTCTCTATATGGCAACATTGATCAGAAATTTAAACGAAACGGAAACGGTCTTTGTTTGGCGGGCACCCCTGGAGCTTAAGTGGCGGGACCAAAGAGCTACAAGCCAGCGAGATCTAATGAATGCAGTAGAGGTAATTTACGGGCCGTCCTCTCTGTGCCTGAGCCGCGCAGTTCGTAATGAGCCTTCATCTTGAGCGAGGCATCCTCAGGGAAAAACAAGGACTCCACAATGAGAGAGTGGGCTTCGTTTCCATTTACAGAAGATCCCCATCTTCACTACCCAAGGGTACTAATGATAGGGGACCTCTGGGCGGGATTTCGCACGTACCTGGGTTCAACGAAGATCTCTCTTTATATGATATAATTTAATATGTTTGGGGAGTCGCAAATGGCTAATTTGAGTTCTTAGAATAATTGAAACAAAACTAAACGCTTATTAAATAATTAATCATTAAATGATTCTTTACTCAAATTTAGAAAATTTTCGAATTGGTGGAAGGTTACAAAATAAAGAAACAGAATGAAAAGAAACATTAAAGAAAGCACTCATATCATTACAAATTGAACGAAAGTGGTAAATAAATAAAAAAAAAAACAGTAGTTCAGCACCTTATTAATATTTTGATTTATTTGGCAAAAAATAAGGAAAAATAGGGGTTGTTTTCTAAATATTTCTTTTAAAAAAGGTTTATAACTATATTTTCACGTGGAAATTTTTCACGTGGAGGCCCGGTGGCCGTAGTGCTAAGGCGAGAGCACTTAGCTCCTCCGTGCCAAGGGTCGTGGATTCGATTCCCGCTATGGGGTGGTGGATTTTCTTTAGAAAAAAGAAAAGGCATCAGTCCTATCCTGGCTAGACAAGGGTGGTAACCTATAGATGACCCGTCCTCAAATTTTCGTTAATAATAATGGACGTTAAAATTTAAATAAATTTATTTTATATATCGTCGATAAAAATGCAAAGTATCGAATGTGAAAAGTGGTTGGTACCTTATAGATGACTTCATATATATTTTATCGTATGATATATTTTAATTAAACTTAATGCACATTCGTTCGTTTGATATTCTGTAATTGATAATTATTTTTCTTTAATTTTTTTGAGTTTACCACAACGTACATCAGTACTGATCAGTCAATCAGAAAAAGTAAAAATGAAAAATGCGTTTTTTCACATTCGATACTTTGCATTTATATCGACGATATATCACATGTTGGTTATCATAAAACGTAATTTTTAGGGCCTAGTGGACATGAGTTCACGAATTTTGTTCAAGAATTTTTTCATAAGTGCATCCTGGAATTGCTAAATATTAATAAAGGCATAAGATTTTAGAATTACTTACTAACTATGTGAAAGTATCATATAATATAGACAGTAACACAATAGTTTAAAGAAGTGTCAATCAGTTATTGTCCAAGTTGGATGTTATTGATTTCAGACTGTTTCTTAAAAAAATGCTCTGACTTGTTTGAAAAGTCAATACCGGATTAATTTATTTTCCGTTAAACGTCAATAAATAAATAAATTGCATTGATCAATTTTAAATTTAAATGGGTTTCTTTCAAAGTTATTGGGGAGTTGGTGTTGTTTTTAGTTTTTTTGAGAATTATCCTTTCTGGACAACTCTGGGTGCTCATTTAAAAAAATAAATAAAAAAAATAAAAATATTCCTAAACAGTTGTACTTTTAAAAAGTCCATTTCGAAGTACATTTTGAAGTGAAAGGGTTGCTGGGAGAATGACCATTGGCCAGCAAGTCGGATGTCGTAAAATTTAAAGCACTGGCTCATAAGGAGCAGCGGTGGTTGGGTCCAGCTGAGCACATCCTAAGTCCTGACCCGCTCTTCCGAACATAAACCTACAGACAGGGTTTACTGGAGGGGAGCTGCGCCATATGTGCCCGCTTTCTCCTCTAAATTAAATCAGTCCTGTCTGCCAAATGTCTGAACTGTACTGTGGGTAATTAAGCATCGCATATAGTTAGTTACATTGGTGTGTTTTGTAACCCATTAATGCAATACCATGATGGAGATAGTTTGGGGTTTGGCCATAAAAGTTGAATAAAGGTACATGTCTATAAAAATTAGGGCTATTAAACATAAATCCGATTCGCGGAAACTGCGTCATCTTCGTGTCTTTCCGTTTTCGTGTTTAGTCTTATTCCTTCTTAAAAAATGTAAAATGCGATATCAGACCGAAGGAATATCTTAGGCGCTACATCAGGAAACTGGCAGATAGAATGAGATCGATCTATGAAAAATCGCATAAAAACTGGAGGGAGGGAGTAGACGTGTTAAAATAGACCTAAATCTGTACAATGATAAGTAATATATAAATATAATTGATAAATATTAAATAACAGAAAGTGAGAATGTTAAAAAAAATGTATATAATGTCTAATCGGGAATAAATACAGATAAATAGTAGATCATAAGTTAAGAATTAGAATAAGGTCTGTACGGGCGAAAAAATAAAGAACAATAATAATGAGAATGTTAACAGAAACATACCTACATTATAAACAAAAATACTTTCAAAATAGGAGTGAAAAAACTATTAGAAGATAAAGAACCGATTAGATTTAATTTGATTCATTCGTTATACAATCTCTTATTTTTTTTTCGAAAATATATCTTCAACCTCACACAGTCGGGACTCGAACCCACAAGAGAATCTAGCATTCTAGCCACTAAACCTATTAAATATCTTATTATTAATTATTAAATTAGAAACAATTCATTGCCTTAGTTACGGTGCACAAATAAAATAAATGAATAATAACAAGTTCTGGAAGATAATTTTGACTGTATTTAAGAAAAAATGTCAAAATTTCCATAGATATTTATTTCATGCATCAAGTTTTCGAGGTCTTAGTCCTATTTTCAATATCCAAATGGTCCTTATTCAGCTGAGCCTTGCTGAAGTCTAGGAGCAGGAATCATAGAAACATATTTTATTTTACACCAGGATAACTATCTATTGATAGATCTAAAAAAAAAAAAACGTAAAAAAACGATAGAATATAAAATGAGAAATAAGTAAATGAACTAAAATGAAGGAAATGCTTACAGTACTATATGAAGCAAAACATTTTTAGCATTATTCTCTTTAGTTGATTTAGTTCCAATAAAGTGTCTATCCTGGAAGCAGTAATATTGCATAAGAATAAACCATAGCCTATTTTTCCTGAATCCACTTCATATGGAATAATATATTTCCTGCGGCAAATCTCATTTTTTTCATTCCTCCATTGATTTCCTGCTATGAGTCTATTTCCGTTTCATACGGACATACTTAGCATTCTACGAAGAAAAGAACCACTGGAGAAAATTTTATTGGATTATAGGTAGTTATTAATTCTCGAAGGATATAATTTTGTTGCGTTTATTATCGCCGCATGCAAGAGATAACCTTCCAACTAGGGTACCGCCTTCTCCTCTTTGGCTTCATTCTAGTCGGAACTTCTTTTGTATTGTTTTCAACAAAGAGTCTTTATGATTTATAAGAAGCTTAGTAATTTCGTTATTACGATTTTCAGTTTTTTTTAAGGAGTATTGTAACCGGTTGTTTTTATTCTTAATTTCAATTAAATATTCCAAAAATGTTATATACTTGTAAGTATGGACATGTTTATAAGTTTGTATATATATATATATATATATATATATATATATATACATATATACATATATATATATATATATATATATATATATATATAGGATGTAACAAAACGGAAACACAAACTTAACAACCACTCGTGTCGTACTACTAATACGTATCAAGATACACGGACAAAACAATCCAAAATAACTGGCAACTAGTGTTGACAAACACTATGAAGTAGTAGTAGCCAGACTACGTATCGGTCAAAGCCTGTGTGACTTGCAAGTACCTAATTAAAGGTAAGGGCAAACCTACCCATAGAACACAGAAACCATAGAACACAGAAACCACAATCAACCATTTACTGACTGATTGCAGTTTAAGATGTGACCTGGATATCCCATTTGACATGAAAGAACTCCTTTGTGATGACAGCCACCACATTGACAAAATACTCAAACCCGTAAATAACAAAAACATGCACAACAAAATCCAACCCCAAGACACATTTAAACCAAATTTTCAAAAGAAAATATAGCAAAAGTTGAGAGAATGTACACTCATTTAAGGACAAGATGAGCAAATAGACTATTTTCATTGGACCCTAGCAAAACGTTCTGAGAAAAATTCTTTTTATTATTATTATTATTATTGATTATTACAACAATATGAGTTTACATATTTCCAGTAATATTGCTGGTTCTGTTACAATGGCTTTGAGAGGCATGGTGTGGGAATATGAACAATTACAAAAACCACAATAGCAGAAAAAATTCTAATCTTTAAATAAAATTAATAAATAATAAACATTCCTTTTGAACCAGTTGTCGTTTTAAAGTTCATACGTTTATTTTACTTTAATTTTAATGTTCTTTTATTAATATCTGGGATTTTTGGAATGATATTCCGTACCACGTAGACATGTAATCTCTTGAGGTTTAAAATATAATATATGTTTTCCTATTTCCGTAGAGTATTATGCCCCCCCCGCCTTAAATCATGAAGTAATGATAAGTCATAAAGAGCCTCCAGAGAGACAGGTATCCTCCACAAATCCTTGGAGAGCGATATATGAAGGCACGTGAAGACGAAGGGTGTGGGAGGGACCTTAATAAAGCCACACACCCCAAGACTTCAACCCTAATCATCCTATCCTGAGGGATGATTAGCTGCAGATAGGGAAGACGACAGCAACTTTACGACGGCTGCTGTAAAAGGTAACGAGAGGCGTGATGATTTCCCCCAAAGGCCGCCCCTTTATGACGTGGTGGAGGGTGGTTCTCTGTATACGCCCACGTCAGGGGTGAGATAGTGGAGACACGTGGGTTTCGAGAGACTTACGGTCTGCTATTCGTGGAGTTGGTGGCTCCCTACTTGGTTTCTTAATTACATTCTAAGACAGTATACATAAATCATCTAAAGATACAATTATTCGGAATAAACATTTATTGGGGGTGATTGTTCCAATTTATGTAACTCTAATAATTGTATAGACTTTGAAGGTTATTAAACAAGGAAAGGGGAAAACACAACTTCCACAATATGTCAGCCGTCGAAGAAGGCATGAATGATTCATGGATCAAAATTATTTTACATGGGTGGTATTAGCTCTACCCAAAAATTCCAAGAGTTTGTAAAAACGCAAAAATTGAATTTTTGTTTTGCGCCAATGGAAGGATTTTATCCTTTGTATACATCGATGGTGGAGTTGGGTTTCTTTTTTCCGCGAGGCCACAGCTGAAGAAAGTGAAACTTCCATAATTTGCCCTCAAACCCTCAACTTACAGATGATAATCCCAAAGTAGATATCCCCCGGTAAGTAACCAGAAGTTAATACCAGCAATTAAGTCGCATGCAGATAAAAAATCTATATATATAAAAATCACGTGTCTGTTTTTCTGTTTTTCTGTTTGTTTGTTCCTTATACAAATCCACATCGTTTGACTGATATTGACCAAACTTCGTCTTGATCCGGGAAATCTCGTAGGCTAGCTAAAAATCTTCTAGGATTCATAGTTTGGAAGTAACGAGTTCGAAACTGTCATATACAGAAGAGTTTATAGTCAGAAATCGGCATTTTCTTTCCAGTGTTGCCCCTCCTTCTAAGAAGAAGTGCAATAAAAAAACCTTTGTTTGTTTATCTAAATAGTAGGTTTATATTCTCAGAGTTTGGACAAATATCATATAAGATATCATATAATAAAATATCATATTTTTTAAGATTAATTTCCTTAATATCAGATCAGTTTTCTTCATATCAAATCAATTTTCATTTGATTGCCTAGGGCAACACTGCTCTAACCAGAATATAGACTAATATCGTATAAATAAGTATATCATAAAAATGTTCTGTGTTTATCTAATCATAATTTGGACTAATATAATATAATTAAGTGGTCATGTTTCTATTCAGAACTATAATAATTTCAAAACTTTTGTTGAGAGGTAGTTTTTTCTCTTTAGTAAAGGAAGGTTGCAATGTCGGTTATAGTATTCGGTTGAATAATCTCTCACTCGCTTTTCTGTTAAATGAATATGTTTGTACTGGTATTTGATGGAGAGGGTTTTAGTATGTGGAAAAACACTTAACTTTTTTTTTTAAACTGATGAGGTGTGTAAATGTCATTGAAAAGGCAAAGGAGACCAAAGTTGGTGAAGATTGGGATCAGCAAGATCAAATAAACAGTTTGAATTTCTTTGTGATTTGACAACAGCCTAAGACATAATTCAGAAATTTGATAGATTATACCTAAAGGAATCAACAGCATAGTAAATTGTACATAGAAACTTCAGATTATGTTAAAAAAATAAAATTCAAACAACTGAAATGAAACAATCAGTTTATCTGGACATGTTATAAATTTATAAAACTTGTATTGTAAAATGGACCGTGTCCCTTTGGAAAACAATAAGAACAAGGCTAAAAGTATTTTGGAATTGTTTACACTGATGTGGACCTTTTTTTAACTAGGAGTCTCAAAGGTGAAAAATATTTTGTTTCATTTATAGATGATTATAGTAAGATTGCCCTCATGTTAATTTCTTCATAATTGTTCAGTATTGTTTATTGTTATTTAAGTGTTTAGTGATGAATTCCCTTTGTCGCGGTCTCACTGATGTATAAATAAATAAATAGTAAGATTGCTAGGATTTAAACTATTAAACCTAAAACAGAAGTTTTTCATTCCTTTGTTCAATAAGTAAATGAGGTTGAAAACTTAGGAAATTGGTATTATGAGGTGTGACATTGGTAAGGAATATTAAATAGTAAGAATTATGACTACCAAAAAAAAGGGTATCAAAATTAATCCCTGCCCCATGAATTCATGAGTTAAACGGTGTGATTTACTAGAACAATTATGAATATATCTCATTGCTTACTGGCAGAAGATATTGTAGAAAAAAATGTTGTCCAGAAATGGTATGTGCAGCAACTTATTTGAAAAATCCCTCTTTAGCTAACACCATTGACAATAAAATACCCTATGAAATCTGTTTTGGAAAGAAACCAGATGCTTCTAACTTTAATTTATATGGTAGTAAAAATTTTGTTAGGAAACCAGAACAAATAATAACTTCTAAATGGGATAAAAAGGTGAATATGTGCATTTTAATCGAGTATAGTGAAGTGGGATATAAAGTACTTTTGAATAATAAAATCATTGTCGCTAGGCATGTTGATGTTATCCAAGAAAACATAAGCTGTATTGGATTGGCTGAGGGCGAATCTGATAAAGTTCAAGCGATTGTGATTTTTGGGATAGAGAAATAGATAGTTTGAAACAAAATAATGCTTGAGATTTTGTTGAAATAAGGAAGTTGAAGATATCAAATGGGTCTAAATGTTGAACAGATGGATGTAGAGACTATATTCTTAAATGATCATTTAGAAGGAAAATCCACCACTGGTTTTCTTATTAGGTTATTTGGTAATGTATTATACTGGAAATCGAGAAAGAAAAAAGATGGTACAGAAGAGTCTCCATATGCAGAATATGTAGCTTTAAGTGAAGTTTAAAGTTCCAAAAAGATATAACTTTTTGTTTTAAACATAAAGATTTTTTTAAACATTAAAAACTCCTTTGTGAACAATGTCATTTTGTAAAGGACTTAAATTTATGAACTTGAAATTAATTCTCTCACATACATATGCAAATATTATTAAAATATTATATTAAATGTTGTTATATTTAACTTATTGTTTTATTTGCATATAGATAGATGTACATAATAAATTACATAAATGTTTATAATCATACAAATGAATGTACATAAATGAATTAATTTTCACCACATTTTGAAACAATATTTTATTATTATAAGAGCTGTATGGTTTAGCAACCCTATTAATTTGGGCAGCCTCACTTTAATTTTTTTTTTAATAAAGTTATTCTTCTTATAATATTTCTTTTACATGCTATTTTTTTGCAGATAAATTAATGTATTAAATTATTATTTTTATAAGAAGAGGAAGTCACGTGAATTGTGGTGTTCTAATAAATGAATAAGTAATTAAATTTTCCATGCAATTTTTTATTAATTTAATATCCATAATAATTTAATCATTATATTCTGCCATATGCTTCCTTTTGTCTGGGATAGTTATATCCTCTGACTGTCACCATTTAGTCGGATAGCTGGTAACGCACATTTCATGAAGTGTTTTATGCACCTTGGAATTTTGGTGTATTGCATGTCGTAATTTCGTTTTTTTTTTTTTTTTTTTGTTTGGTGGGATGAGCACCAATCATCTGGACAGGACAGTTGTGGCTGTTCTAGAAATAAAGCAACTTGCCTTAATTATACATTAAAGATTGTTGGCTTCTGAATAAAATACCATTTTAGTGACATATTTTTTTAACACCTTTCCCCTATGTGCAGTACCTGGTGTTTCAAGGTATGTCCAGCAACCACATACTTAACTTTTTATCTACACTAGAGACCCACTATAGCACAATTTCAAGGCACATAAAACACTTGAAAAGTGTGTTACCAGCTCTTGGACTAAATGTTTAAATACGGTTGCAATTCTGGTAAAAATATTGTTGCTCGCCAAGTCAATGTCGTTATTGAAATTCCCAAATACCTTTAATTCATTGTTGTCCATAACTGCAAGAAAAATATCTTAAATTTGTTTTTATTCTTAGAGGCCCCTATTTCCTATGATAGAAGGACTATCCTTATAGAAGAGCCCATGAACCATAAAATTTGAAACAGAAGCTTTAATAGAAAGGACTATTAACAAACTATGTTTTTAAAACTTTCCTTTTGGCATAAATAACATACACCCTGCACGACTTACCTACTTTTTCATTCATAAAAAAAACTCAGTTACGGATTATTACATGAACAGGTAAACAATATAACATATTAATATTATATTTGCGCAAGGTTGAGGTTTTAGCTTTAGATGCGAAGCCCTTAAAATAAATAAATATTATATTTAAAAAAAAATCAATGAAAATAAAGAATATAGTTTCAGTTGTAGGTTATTACAACTTATAACTAATCATAACCTTAATTAAATGCCTCATTTGTATTGCTATTTTTTATGAATATTTATTTATGGACCACATATTTTTTTTTCTTTAAAAAAATTAAACACAGGGAGTTTGGTTTGGATTTTCTTTAAAACGGTATTGCAATTAAATTATTTGGAATCATTTAATTGTAATACCATTTTAAAAGTAAGGGTACTTTTTAAAATAAGGGTACTTTTTAAAAAATAAGGATTAATTTATTTTCCACCCCACTTTCTCTTAAAAAAATGGAAAATAAATTTTTCAGCCGAGCTCTCAATTTATTATCTTATATTCTCATAATTTGGACAAATATAATATAATCATTCATTTTTTTAAATATATAATATAAAGTAGGCGTACCATGGAAGCTGGGTTGCAACTATTTAATATGAAGCATGTGTAGCATGGTAAGCCCGGCTACAGATATTTAATATAAAGTAGGTGTAGCATTGCACACCGGGTAACAGCTAGTAACTAATATTTTTACCGCATTTAAATGAATTAAAATCCGAGTTTTCGGGTTCGGCTGTTATTGTCAGATCAGAATTGACATCAGCCGCGGTTTAAAAGAAATTTATTTTATCATTGGCTCAGCCCTTCAAGTATTCGATAACTTTCTTGTGAAAATCGCCAGTTTTATGTGGCTTTCTAGTATCAAATGTTTGTTCCTTTCAGGAGCTCACGTTTGAAAATCAGCCCATATAAAGAGGATAGAAAGGAGAAATGAACAGATTCCTCAGAAGGACACGAAACAACATAAAAACCTATAGATTTTCCTAACAAAAATTAACATTTGGATGATTGGTTAAACCTTCGAATGTTGCAATAAATCTGAAGTATTGAATAAATCTGAAACAAGTGGGTATATTATTTGTTCAGCCAACGAAAAACGACGGAAGAGATTTCTTTTAAGTGCTAAAGTTTTACCGTTGTCCCTGTCAAATCCAACAAACTGTATTAAACACCATCAATTGCATAATTGACTATTCAGATTTGAAGAACTGACCTTCGATTTGAGGGTCTTTTTGCGAAGACCACATCAAGTTACTTCTCCAGTTACTTGTGAAGTATCTGTAGTGATTGTAACAGTGTTTCAGCGCATGCGCATAACTCATTTGTATTTCCTATGGGCAATTCAATTGTTTGTTGATGGTAGTAAAGTAACCTTTAACACTCTAGACAATCCAACTCGCTAAAATTAATAGAATTCTATAAATTTTAGCTAGTTAGATTGACTAGAGTTTTGATATCTTCTTGAGCGAGCGGAGCGAGCTGAAACGCATAGCACGTATGCCATTGATGCGAAATAAATATAAAATATGCCTAAATATCTTATGGAATCAACGGACAAAAAAATCGGTGAGGAGGCCCCTAAACTTCACAATTACCATTGATTTTTATAATATTAACCTTTTTATTAATAAATATTGTTTGCTGAAATATATTCTGCTTATTTTCATTTATGCTTTACAAGCCTAAAAGTACTACTTACAAATACATGTTATCTAAGGGTTAGTTAGAAACCATATAATATAAATATAGTAGTCAAAAAAAGTTATTGTTAGTAGTGATTGCAGTGATTTTAAATACTATTCATTACTACATTAACTTTTGCTTTCTGTATTTATATAATATGGTTTCTAACCTTAGATAACCTGTAAAGAAGAAAATAGATAACCTTTAAAGAACCTGTAAGCTAATCTGTAATTACCAAAATCACTATTTAAAATCACGATAGATAACTGGATGTGGTCTTCGCCAAAAAACCCCGATTTGTTACAAATTATCTAATATCTATTCCAACTATTTTGAAATATATGATTAAAATTCAAAGGTGGGACAGCTTAATTGTACTTTATAATAATATAAAATGATATAATCATTGATTAGCACAAGTACTACTTTTGTAGTTATTATAGATTATAATAATGTAACCCCTATAATATGGCAGATGATTCCAACGGCCATATTGGCTTCATGAATTAACAGAGTAAGTGAGAGCCTTTTTACAAATGCCATTTTATTTAATCATCTAATTAGCAGGAATTCAACTCGCCCTACTGGAGGACATTAAAATTCCCCGACATTTAATCGACTCCTTTCTCTTCTCTCCACCCATTTTTTTTTTCTTTAATGGAGTTTTTGTTTTTTCTAAATCCCTCAGGGATGGCTCATTTAATTCCCGGAGTTATGGCCGGGGCCCGGAAAGAGGAGGGTGTTCTGTCTTGGATAAAATACTGGATAACGGTCATATTTCGAATATTTAATCCAGTCGTTAAATCCCTCCAAGGGATTCCCTCCTCGTTTTAATAATCTCCCAAGGCTCTGATTTAAGGTCCAAGCCATTGCAACGAATTTTACTAGAAATATTCCCTCTCTTAAGGGTTCAGCTCATTTGCGATTTTTGTTAATTATTTTCATATTCATTAGTTCACTTTTTGAAGGCTGGTATTACTTAATCATTCCCCACTATTGCGAATATTTCTATTATTTTTGTCTACTTCATGCGTCTTCATTAAGATTTCAATTTGGTGTTGGTATGAAGACACAATTTCATTTTTTAACATTTCCAATTGACAGAAATATTTTTATTCCTGAATGGAATACATAATTCACATTTGGAGGAATGGTTAGCTAGAGGATGAATAAAAAAAAAAAATGTTTTTATTTATTTATATGATTTCAGAGCCCGCAACAGGGCGATTTGCTCTATAAACACGTAGGGTGCAAACAAATTGAAAGATCTAAAAATCCAAATTTTGAAACATTAAAAAGAAAGGCAAAAAGAATATATATGTATATATATATATATATATATATATATATATATATATATATATATATATATATATATATATATGTGTGTGTGTGTGTAAAACATAAAACGTCAGCTATAAATTTATAAACAAAAAGGTGGTAAATTTAATAAATTATTTTCAATAAACTAAAATTCGATCTTTTCGGTCTATTTTGTACAAATAAAATTTAATAAATGGTGAAACATATTAGAATAAGGTTTTCTGTACATGTTTATCTGTTTTAAAAAATGTAAAATAATGGATATGTGTGGGCTACCATCTGTCAAAAGTTCGTACATATCATGTGGCATGTTGATGTTTTCACGTTTCCTGCAGCCTGTTAGTAAGTGTTTTACTGTTGATGTCTTATTGCATTCTGTACATAGTGGTATGTCTTGTTTTGTCAAAAAAAAAAAAAAAAAAAAAAAAAAAAAAAAAAAATCTGTTCAATTAATTAATTCCATAAAATATAAGAACGTATTAGATGTGAAAAATTTAGCACATTTAGAAACTTCTTCACATAGAAGTTCTTTAATGAGAAAATTAACCTTTATTTATTTATAATGTATAATAATGAATTTATTATAAATTTATTTCCTCTAAACGATAACCAACTACTCTCAGCTGAGTGATTTCATGCGTAGTATTTTTTTTGAGGCTATTCAACCACGAGGGCCATTTTTGCCTACTAGAATTTGATGAATGCAGTAAATGAATTAGTCAAGGAATACAATTGTATTTAAAGGAGATTACATAACATTAACATATATTTAAGAACAGTAGGTTATACAACTATATATATATATATATATATATATATATATATATATTCTAGCATTTCAATAATTTATCAATGAAGAATCGGGCGATCGGAGCAAACTGCCAACCACACTATCTCCCTAGTTAACCGTATGGTCAAGAATCTAATACCTCTACAGAATGTTCCACTGTGGGCCCTTGTGGTCTTTTAAGGGACGGTTTGTTTTTACTGTATATTTTACTGAAACAAAAAAACTATTAGCTCGCCCATTGTAATGAAAGGTCCGTCAGTGTAAAATTGGGCTGTATTAGTCATGTTGTGGGTTTCTTGGTTGATAAAGGGGCTCATAAAAATGTGAGACATGCATCAATTGCCGTGTTAATTATATTTTAATTGTTATGTAAAAGTAATCTCTTCCGAAAAATCTATATAAAGGACTCGTAATATGAAAAATACGTTTTCGCTACTGCTCCGCGATGCAAACATATGAGGACATTAAAGTCTATTATAACCTGTGTATAGTATGCATTACTACCGGATGGATGGTGTATTAACTCGGAACATTATCACATTTTATGAGATTGCCTTCCTCATGGCCATTATACTTGCTTTATATCTCCTTTGTTCGGACAATTAACACCTACCCTCATTAATCTTACATTGATCAGCCAGTATCTATTGACATCGGGATCGATAGCAGTTCATTTAACTATAGAATTCTGCTAGTATAATATATATTTATTTATTTTTCGCCACCCATATTACGACTGATCAGTCGTAATATGGGTGGCGAGCTAACCACACATGGGAATTTAATGGCCCCTGAGGAGGTGGCATAAAGACCACGAAACATATAGGGCGTGCCAACAATAAAGTAGTACATAGAAAATGGAGTACTATTCTTTTGACCTGCGCCATATATATAAATAAATATACGTAAATAAAGGTCAGAAATACGTGGAATAGAATATATATACAAGCTCAATACCCGTGCTTCGTAACGGGAGATAAGTAGTTTTTTTATTGCGTTAAATAATGTACCATCAAAATTAATGCTACAATAATACTATACACATAACAATAAATACAATAATTTTTTGCAGTTTATTATAGCATGGCTCCTGTCATACTATATGTTATTCCTCAATTGATAAGTAATCAAAGTATAATGTTTCTTGACACTTGGCACCGGACCACTGTCAACAGACAGATAACCAGTTCAGGTTAAAATTCGTTGTCAATAATAAGTGTACGTTAAAATGTAAAAATTTATGTTTCTCAGATGTCATTTGGAAGCACCCATTATATTTGCGATGTGTTGTGACTGGGGATACTGATGAATAAGGATTGATATGGATTCGTATCCGATCGTTGTGCAATTTCTTTTTTTTTTTGTTTTTTACGGCGCATCGACATCTAATGGCCATTAGCGCCGCGTTGTGCAAAATTTCTGAATTTGTTTTCAACTGAGGTCTATTAATTTTTCAAGTTTATAAATGGATTTATCTTTTATGGACTTGCAAAACAGGGTTTGGATACTCCCTGAATGTTATATAAATTGTTGTCATGAGTTCTTTATGTCGTGATACTGTACACGCGTCTCACAAGGGTTCCATGAACAATGTTAAACCCCCATTTATTCAACATCTGTTAGTCATCCGTGCCATCTAAGTTTCAGCTGTTCGTGAAATATTTTAAAATTATTACGGTCATGGGAGGTGTCGGGTTTCAAAGGAGGCAACCCAAGGAGCACCTCTTGGGAAGAGTTCAAGAGGCCAGCGTGAACGCTACCCGAAGGCGTGGACCCATGGGTGAATTTATGGACCAAGTCTGGAACTAAGTGCCTCCGCCATCTTGCTTCTCTTGTGTCATTATGATGATGGGATGTGACAGGCGTGGGACCCATTGCGTTTTTCCTGAAGGGGACGGCTCTTTCCCTGGAGGTAAATAACCCATGGGTGGCCTGTTTAAAGTCGGGGGGGGGGGGGGGATAAATGTCAAATTTATAGACTTGCCATTTTTATTTGTCTTAAATTGACTATAAAAATGTGACGGATGATTTAAGTCAACCGGCGCTGAATAGAGCTGAAGCTGAGTTTAAAAATGCATTTAATAATGATAAAAAAAATGTATGTTTAAGTATACAAAATTAGTTTTTCTGGTGAGTAGGTACTCTTAATTTGTCAAAAAAAAAACATAAATAAATAAAAAATCCACTTAACTTTTTCCAGAGACTATTTTAGGATTAGCAACCACAGCAGTTTCAATACGTTAGTAATGAAAGACTGATCTTACACTATAACTGTCATGCTAATATCCAATATTTTTTTCATGTTGAAGAATGTGAAATGACAATGTTCTGCCCACTTCTAAAGTTCTATCCATTCTACCATGTAAAATAATTTTAAAATTATTTCAAGATAATGCTTTAAAATTTCCTTCCTCTAACCATAAGGAGGAAACCCGCTCATGTTGTAATATTACGCTTATAGATATTTAGTTAATAAAAATGTTAATCATTGTTGGAAATGAGTAATGCATGCCTCACAGAGAGAGCAAAGAGCATAACAAAGAGACAAAAAACCTGCTAAAGGGTAGTAACAGAGCGGATCAGTTGCCAAAGCAACAATTCCAACTCAGTTAGCATAGCAACGTTTTCGCTGTGCTCCTTGCTCTTCCTTTTTGCTCTCTCTACGGTCCGCTCTGTAAGCACCCTTAGAATTCATTAGCAACTCCATTTAAATTTTGCTGTCAATCTCCCTAATGTTTCTGTAATATGTTTATTATAATGATATTACCTCTGTGACACTTGTTCGATATTGATATATGTTTAAAGAAAAGGCGCTAAAATAGTAAAGATTTTCATTTAATATGTTTCGATTGTTTTGTTGTCTCTACATTTATTAAATCACTGTATATTGAAGTGCAATAAGACAGTAATACGGGAGATTCAGAGTTCAAAACCCAGCCTAACGAGTTATTTTTCTAAAAACATTTGAAAATGATGTCACTAATCACAAATTTTATAAATTAAAATTCTATTAAGGGGCATGATGACAATAACATTGTCTGACTCTAGATACATATTACACTGTGCTGTCTGTATGAAAATTTGGCTCCAATGGAGGAATTAACTTGTGATATGAAGCCCGATAGTGTAACCGGGAATGCACCCGAGCGTAAAGCAGGAGTTCAATTCCCAGCCCGGTATGTTATATGAATATTGATTCGAAAATATGACCCTTCATATTTCGCAAGGGCTTTTGAACCAAAATGCGTACAATAATTCGCTGAATATATTCCGGTCACATATAAGCATCGAAGCGAATAATACCCTTCGAGGCTCCAGAGGAGGGAATCCTAATCGTAAATCCTGAAGGAAAAGCTGAAGCTGGGAAATCCTCCTTGAAGTATCTCTGGAATCCAGGCACGTCCAAGGCTATTTCCCGAGAGGGGAAGGGGCAAGGCATAAATTGAACCAAGTCACGGCCTGGCTGTAAAGGGATGAGGCTTTGGAAAATTACTCCTGCTTCTATCTCCTATCTGGAGAAAAAAAGAGGAAATTTCCCAGGATTTGTCAATCCTTTCTTATATTTTATCCCTTGATTGGGCACAATGGACTTTACTGCTTCTGTTTTTTAATGATTGTGCTGGAGTTGGGAAAAATAATTTCAGAGTTTTATATCTAAGACCTTGTTGGGTCCCTCCATCGTCTTCTGCTGCGGAAGATGCTAGTAGGAGACTCACCTGCAGCAGGTTCCCCCATCCTAATGATAGCCTTTAATTTTGTAAATGGTTCACGATTGTATTGAGCTGAAATCACCTTGATAAGTAATATTGTTTTCAAGTACATGCCGAAAGAAAAAGTTAGTTTACTGCCATGTCTCAGCACGGGGTCTTAATAAACATCTTAATGCATGGGAATGGATAACTTATCGCTCTCTAATTGATAGGTTGTTTGTGTATGCCCCAATCCGAATTTGTCTGCTTTGTCGGGTTAAAATCTACAATGAACACATGCTCCAGTTTTGGCCAATGTGCTCTTCTAGTAGATTAAAACCCAGACACCAATGTAAAATGTTAAAACCGCTTTTTGGCGAAGTTCAACAAAATTAAAATTAAAAAGTAGAAGAAAACTGTATTCATCACAACGAAGGAATACAGTGGACTGTCCAACTTATTAGTGTTCCTTACAGCATGCTAATGATAATTTTTTTATGACATTTATCCCAATTTTAATTCATTTATTTTAGAGCGTTTCATAATTGGAAATTGGTATCTGTCCTGAAAATATTTTAGAGAAAGAAATGAAAATGTATCCGATAAAATATAGTAGACTACTCCAGACTGAGCATGGAATAGCCGCATTTAAATCCTATTAATATATTGGCTCATTATATATAGGCTGTCGATATATATTTAGTCAACTAGTATTCGTAGGTTTTCTGAATCGATTCCAAGTTCATCCGCATTTGTAGAAAAAATGATTAAAACATTTGGACCATTTCCTTAAATTTGAATTTTATAGTTTTACTCAAAAAAAGACAAAATTATTTAACATGAAAAATAGCCTTTATAACTTATGAACTCTTTTCATATTAACAAATGTTTGCTAATACTTCCTTCTATATTGTATTTGTCTGAGTGTCCTTGTTGTAAGCATACCTTTACGTGATTATAGGCCCCTGGTAGTAGAACAATTTTAATTGTTGACTTTCAAACTAAATAATATTAAATGAAACATATATTTAAAAATTAGGTCTTTGGTTAATTTACTTTTATGAAGATGGGTAATTAAAGTTTTCTTTATAACAGGCGACATTTACGTTCGTGTTTATTATAAGAAGTGTGAACAAGGGGAAGTTGTAGAAATTGGGACAAGGTGATGGCTGACCCGTTAAGGCTTTTAAAAGAAAAAAAAAATAAAGAAGAAAGAAATAGCATGGTTTTAAATCATTTCTTGAAATAGGTCAAACCCGAAAGATAACTGTATTTGAGAATATAAATCATGGATTCCTTTACCGATGGGCATAATTGGGCCATTACTATCTGCCGTAATTATCGCGTGTAGGTTAATGGTTCTTCCTACAGGGATTTTTATTTATTGCACATGCTGTTGTTCAATCTTTTTGACGACCTCTATTAGTGTCATGCAACTATAACTAGTATTAGTCATTTCATTCATTTTTTTTCCCATTCACGTGATAACTACAATGAAATAAGAACAATTATAGCTCCTTAATTAAAGATTTATGTTCCATTTTCTATTATGTTCTGACGTCCTGTTGGTCAATGAGTGATATTTATTTATAATAAGTTTCGCTGATTAAGTCAAATTCGTCGAATTTTCGGTAACAAGTTCTTACCAAACAATAAAAATATTTTACCATTACTAATTATGATTACTTATAATTGCTTTCTGTATTATAATTTATGAATAAATAGATATTTGTTTTTGTATTACACAAATATCACCAAAGATCCAACTGAGTTGGCCTTATTAAAACAAACGTCTGAATCTTTTTCTGTTATTAAGTTTTAATAATTTCAAACCGTCTTCGAGATATTTAAGAAAATATGTGAAATTACCGAAACTGCTCATGTCTGTTGATAAGTTTTCAGAATAGAAATTTTGTCTTCATTAGAAGGAACCGAACTTTGATTGTGAAAGATTGAGCAGATTTCTTCGAGCGAAATGGTCTAATTGCAATTTATGACTGAACCTTTTTGGTGAGAAATTTATTGGATTTTCGTACAACTAAGCACGATTTCTTAATTGTCCCCCGTTAGTATAAGAAATATGCGGAATGTCTGTTGATAAAGTATTTTTTATCTGTACCCAGAAAACAGTATATATCAAGGTAAGCCAAGCTCGTTGACAGTACGAGCTATTTTTCAAAATTTGATATTTTTCGAGAGCAGCAATTACATGCGTGTTTAGAGGAAATAAAATTGTCCTAAATAGAAATTATATATATTGAAAACATAAATAAAAGTAAAAAATATTTATAATGAGTATAAATATAAAAAAATTAAACACATTTATTTTACTTCTCTCAATAATTCTTTAAAAGTTGGTGACAGGACTTCTCAGTAATTCTTTGAGATTCTGGTTAGTTAATACTGTTCGGTGTTTGTATTTCACTAATTTTAAAGTGGAATCAAATGATTCGCATAAGTACGTTGTTCCAAATATTGAAATAATTCGACAAGCAGCCTTTTTAATTCAGGGTAATTCGACAAGCAGCCTTTTTAAATCAGGGTAATTCGATTCCAGTACAAATTTCCAAAATTCAGTAATAGCCACTTTAATGGACGTTTTGCATTCGTTTCATTTTGTCGTTAACTTGACAACGTGTACATGTAGGTTTGGCAAATCCGCAACAATACCGTGAGTTATTTCATGGGCGTATATAGAAAATAATTTCGGAAGGGTCTGGGAAAATTTCGGGGGGGGGGGGGGGCTGAGACCATTTCCGGTGTATGGAATACTAACAATTTAGATCTTGGAAGAGTTTTTAGCCAACTAAAACGCTATTACACCCAAAAGGGAATATTTTTTATGAACTAAATGATCTTAATTAATTTATTTTTAAGGATTTTATGAAATTTTTACCGATCAACTCAAAATTTCGAGGGGGGGGGGGCTCCAGCCCCCTCAGCCCCCCCCCTTATATACGCCCATGAGTTATTTATCTTAACATCGTTAAAATAATCTCTTCTCTTCTAAATCTTCATTTAAGTAAATACATGTATTTTATGTATAAGCTCTCATATATATATATATTTACTGTAAGGCTGATAGATAAATTCAATATGAATATTAATAATTTATGAAGAATTTGAGACAGTCATTGAAGCAGTTATATTATTGGCAATCCTTGTTTATGAGGTTATATTTTCTCTATTCGTCCGTCTAATATATTTTCTTACAAACTCCCTTTCTGAAAGAAGTGTTTTACAACGTGATATTTAGGGACATGTAAGAGATTGTGGCCGACTGAAAAGCACATTGCTTCAATTGAGAATTTTATTGCGTCATGAAAGTGAATGTCTATCTATTTAATACATGACAGCCCTACTAATAAAACCTCGTAGTAAATGCTCTGCATTCATTCATAGGTATCAAAGTTTTACTAGACACATGTGTAAAGCGAGTAGTAAATTCACGCTACTTTTAAATAATTATTTCTATTAGTAATCCCACTAGAACAATATTCCATTCATTTATTCGATGTAACAATCATTTTCGTCATAGTGGAAATGGTTTCTCAATCAAGAAGTGAAATAGTAAAGTAATTTATTCGATTTTCAGTCATTCGTTGACCGTAATTATCCAGTGTTGAAATAGTCCGACTTCGGTCATGACAGATTGTAAATTTGAAAATAAAAATGAGCCCATTTTTCAAACAATTTTTCTTGAATTACAAGCTCTCTCTGGGCTATAAAACAAAAATGTACATAGTACGTATTAATTATGTCATTATTTTTTTTTTTTTTTTTTTTTTTTTTTTTACGGCGCATCTACAACTTGGCCATTAGCGCCGGATTTTGTTTTTACCTTTATTTTTATTATTATTGTTTTTACCTTTATTTTTAATTATGTCACTATCTGCTACTGATATTTTCCATTTGTAATATGTATATATATATATATATATATATATATATATATATATGTATGTATATACCCTGGGGGCAAGGTTAGCTCAGTGGTACATCACACGATTAATGTGCTTGACAACCCAAGATCAAAACTCGGGCACTCACTAAAGACTTTATCTTCTAGAGTCGTCGTTCGAGGGTTTAATTCAGAGTCCCAAACCGACCCTAGGCACACCCAGCCTTCAATTAATTTAATTATGGGTACCTGGAAAGAGGAAAATCAGGCGGCTGGAGCTTAGTCCTGAACACAGTACCTCCCCAGTGACCAATATTGGTCCGGCGATACTGGGGCTAGAGAGAAGATAGGGCACCCAGATCGAGAAAAATGTCATTCCCTCGGCAACAACCGAGGAAAAAACAACAATGACCTGACGAAGATGGAGATGGACCCATGGAAATATTCCAGGAAGTGGTGAGGAGAGTACCATCGCTGGAGAAAAATGCCTTTCCATCCAAATATATACATATATATATATATATATATATATATATATATATATATATATATATATATATATATAAATATAAATATATAAAGAGTTCCTTACTCAAAATAGTTACTTTACATGGCGGCCTGGTGGTCGTGACGGGGTTTTCTGAATGCCATAATATTCATTAATTCTGCTTTTTCTGGAGTTAAGGTTGAGTATAAGATTTTTCATCTCCAAAGGAGTTTAACTGAATATGTGGATAAATAGAATTTTTAATTTTTAACTTTTATGAGAATCATAACAATTTAAGAAACTTCAATAAAATAAAGTTTAGTAAAGCATAGCCCGGAGAGGTGAAGTATTGATTGAACAGGGCGTGGTCTGCCTCGCGGCCCGGATTTAAACATTACACTGGCATCTTTAATAAGTAGTCATAACTCAAGGGAGAGGGGTTTTGTTATGCTTTGTAATTAATTTCGTTTTTTTTTGTTTATAAAAAGTATCTAGATTTTTATAGCCAAAAATATTTGGGATGTGATAAGACATAGACGACGAAGCATCATTTAGCCTTGGAAAAATAATTTGTTACAAAACTTGTCTAAAAAATGAGGCTGATTAATTTGGCCCGAAAATAAGTTATGAAATCATGTAATTGGAAGGATAGAACATTTTTTTTTTTTTTTACTTTATTTTATGAAAAAAAATTGTGGTGGACAAATTCCACTTTATCAAATACTTTAGTAAATATATTACATAAATGCATTAAAATATTTCCTATTTTGGAGTACGAATTAATTTCTTTAAAAAGTGAAATAATAGGCGGTTATTCCTATGAAACGCCGATAAACAGATAAATATAGTTCTATAACTAATAGAATAATTTGTTTTATTATTTTACTTTTTTTGTTAAATTTCCTCCTGCCCCTTAAATATTGTTTACTTCTTTGGGGAAGTAACTGCTTGCTATTTTTAAGGAAAGTTTTACTGATAAACTGATTTTGCTTTTGAACAAAGATAAATGTCCGTTGTTACTAAATATTCATGAAACGCATCCTTCTTGTGGCTAAATTATTCTAATCTTTCTGAAAATGACATACTAGTAACAATTTACCTCCTTTAAAATCTGATTTCATGATGGGGATCACACAGACATCATGAAAAATTCTTATTCTTCTCTCAATAGTTCAACCACAAATCCATTTTTTGCCGAAAAACGGTGTACCAGAAAACATCGAAGGAATCGAATAATGTGCTAAATGGAACGATACTAACACATTTTTCTTCATACCTCCGTTAATTATTTATTATTTTAATTTTTATCCAAAAATAATTAGTTACAAAAATCACAATATAGTTGAAAATAGTTATTTTAGGGGTCCCAATAAGCTAACTCTTTATGAAATTAAAGGACAGTTAGAACACCTAAATTTAAACTATTACATTATATGTATGATACAAATAAAATCTATAAGTACAGTATTTAAAATCGAAATGTAAACGAAATAGTTTTTCTCTTTTCAGGAAAATGCCAAAAAATTAATGACTGTTGAAGTGATTCAGAAAGTCAACCCAAGAATAATTGGGCTCGATTAGATGGCATTCTTTATGAAGCCTTTCGTTTCATGAAGATACCTTTGGCAGACTATAATTTCTAAGCGGACAGATGACCATTGTGTAGGTTCGCGTTTTCTGTACGCATTTACTGTATAAATATTGAAAAGTTATTGATAAAAAAAATTCAATCATAAATAAGTATTAAAACAACTTAAAATTAATACATTTTGTATCTTTATTAAATTCTTCTACTAATATAATGTTAGTGAAGTAAGAATGTAGTGATGTAAGTGAAGCAAGAAGATATGTTAATAATAATAATATATATGGTAGGCGGAAAATCAATCATAACAGCATTAACAATAGACATGTTTCATAACATTTTAGATCCCTCGTCAGGGTAAAATGCTCTCGACCCTACTAATATAGTCCGATTGTACTGTTTTCATTAGAGGTAAAATACACGATGTGAACGTGTGGTTTTCATCTGACTATGATGAATATTTCAAATTACTTATCAATGCTAATAACAATCTAAAAAAAAATCTTTAACCTGTTTCTATAAGTAACGATGAAACAAATTTTAATAGTTCAAAGTTATGGAAAATTGGCTCTCCTGAACAAACCACAACATAATTTTTGTTATTTTTATTAAACTCGTGCATTATTTAGATGAACCTTCAAGTACATTATTAAGCTAGAAGAAAATAAGTTATTCCTCTGTTTAATTAAATATAACCCTGGAGGTTTATGAGAAAATAAAGACGGATAATAAAGGACCTGTTGATATTACTTCTGGATTTTGCAGAGGCAGGTAGAGGAATTTTAGAACTTGCTCATATAGGCTTCTGGTGTTGGCAACTTTATTTAGAAGCCTTTTAGAAACTAATTTTGAAGAGCTGTAAAAGTAGAAGTAAAGTGAGTAATGGCACTTTAGTAAGTCGCTCTAAAGTGAATTTTGCTCCAAGTCTTCTAGTAGTGGAAAATGCGAACTTTTTTAGTGTGGAATTTATGACGGACAGTGAAGTCACTTAAGCATGAAGTTCGTCAAATAAACGATCTGATAAACTTAAGTTTTGCCTTCTTTAAGCTGGGTAGTTCTACGACAGATATAATCAAAATGCATATTGGTTTTTGTTTGTCACATTTATATTATCTGTATCTTCAACATTTTGATGGTTACTTTAAACCGTAAGATTCATACAAGCCTAGTTTTGGCTTCTGTCTTCTGAATGCACTTTCAATCCAAATTTACACTACGAATTAAATTTAATGTCATAGGGTAGGGATTACCATAGTGTCTTTCCATTTTCGAGTAGATTTTGAATAAATTTAGTTAATTATTGAAGGACGTAACTTTTGAAAATACTTTTGACTCATCCTTTCTTACCTACTAAATAATTAGAAAGATCCACATTGAAATTTATATGTGTCTGTGTATAAACGTGAGTGTGTACAAAAGAGGCGAGTTTGTTAACCTGCAAAATACCACTGCATACGTAAATAATAATCTGTACCGTAATTTGTTTTTACTTAAAACAGAGCTATGTGTATATATATATATATATATATATATATATATATATATATATATATATATATATAATATTTATCGCTCAACACTAATGACTAATATGAACTAGCCATTTTGAAACCCAGCAAATCAAATCGTTGGTAGTATATGTTCAGCATATATGATATCCGAGTCCAGTCCGAGTTGTAAAAACTGTGTCATCTTAGCGCTAGTGTGATTTGGAAATCTTGGACTAGAAACAGTTATTATTTTGCCTTAATCTTTCGGGAAAAATATAAACTTGTAAAATGAAATCTCAAAGCGAAGGAAGATCCTTGACGCCACCAAAGGAAACTGACAGTGTCCTAAGAAGAAATTACTCCATTTAAGTGCCGAATGAGATCGCTCTATCAAAACTCGCAAATAAACCTTATTCCGGCGCTAATTGCCCAGCTGTCGGTGCATCGTAAAAACAAAGAACTGCATTTGTACGAAATTTAATAAGCTTTCGAATAGACTCTTTAAATTTACTAAATCATTTTTCCATTTTCCTTGAAAACTGTTTCGACATGGTCTCAAAAATGGTTTCTTTATATTCCTCCTGTCAGATTACTTAAAAAACTTAGTACTACTACAGAAGCCTAGTAACACAAAAACGTATGGCTTACGATTTTTTTCAACGAATTTCGCCCAAGTAGACAGATTCTGCTGCTTAACGAACTCTACTTTTCAAATCGCACAAGGGAGAGCAAACCAAGTAGTTTGTTGAGGGACAGCAACCAGTACATAAACACAATATTTTCTTACTTGCAGCACACTAAACTATACACTCGCTACTTATACTGCTGAATAACCAGAGGCTTCCAGGCTTATTACGGGCATTTCCAAACCTCTGGTTATGGAAATAATTTAATCAAATATTCATCTTAATGACTGTCATTAGACCATACAAGTAACACCTTGAAGGAGTGAAATCGCAGTAGTTGCGAATCTCTTATAAATAAAACACAAAGTATTTTGTACCAAATTTACTTAAAATCATTATATATATTTGAACCAAGGTTGTGATCTATGGGTCCTGAAACGTAAAGTATTTTAGTTGGCCTTCCCGGCTTACGTCATGAGATCAATCTCATTAGCGAGTTTTCTTCCTGTGGAGAGATGGAGGAAACGCAGTAAAAATACCGAAACGTCTTACATTTAAACGTTCCATATCTAAGAGATGTGCCAAGTTTCCATAATTGTTGTGCAATGGACAATTTTCTTCAAGCGTATTTGAGGAAAAGATGGGACGAATTTTGGTTCTAAAGGAGGAAATTTCATTATCATTCTTTAATTATTCTAAGTAGAATCTCGAATAATATTTGAGAGCAGTGTTCATATACATGTCCATCTAGTGTTAAGTAGTCCTTAGATGTCTTGGTGTAAGTTTTTTCCCCCCCTAAGATCCTGTATAATAATGTTCTTAAATATAAAAGTGCTACTTTTACAATTTTTTTCTATTTGCAAGTGTTATTTTTATTTCTTGGAGACTTAAATATTTTACATTCCTATATTATAAATCGTTTACAGAAGAATAGATTTTTTTTTTTTTTAATTTTGTTCATCTCAATATAATAATAAGAATTTTGTACATTTTTATAGTGGTCAAAATGTCTAAAATGGACGTAATATTTTGTAGTACAACCACATTTCCTTGTGAATGCAGGTATAGGGAGGTCGGTATCTATTAGGCAAAAAACCTCAAGGTCTTGTATTCCCCCAAAACCCATGGAGACCTTCCTAGATTCAGGTATTCCTCATGTAAACTATTTAACTTGTACATATAAACTTCTGGTTTTTATAAGCTTTTTCTGCAAGGGAATGTTAGTTCTATTATTTTAAAAATGCTTTCAGTAGTTTATGTATCTGAATTGGGTGGGAAAATAAAACACCTACCTTGCTAGTCAAAACCAAGTGTGAATTATCTTGAAGTTGATCACTCAGAAAAAAAAAAAAAATTATCCTACTGGAAATTCCTTTCGATTACAGGCAACAGTAACTTTTATTTAAATCATTTAACGTAAATAAGATAATTTTTCCTGATTTTTTTAGCATAATCGGATTATAATTTCGTATGAATGTGATTTTGAAACAATTATTTATAGGTAGATAAAATTGTTATTTAGATAATTATGATGTGCGTTCAATTTATCTTTACTTCACTATATCAACACCTTTATCGTTGGCAATATTTTAGCGCGGTTCCTCTCTCCTTCTATAGGGAGAAATCGCTTATGAGTGGACCTCATAACGGAATTCGGAAGTAATGACTAGAAAATTCCACATTTACGAACCCATAGATCAAAGAAATAACGGTGCTTCAAACTTATGTATATATATATATATATATATATATATATATATATATATATATATTCATTAAAGTAGGTATTACAATAATAATGTCAATTGTTATATATTTACGAAAAGTGCTATTTAATAACTTATTATAGCATTTTTTGCTTAATATCATGCTATTAATTATTATTAATAAATGGAAATAGCCCATATCAGATAAGGAGATATTAGTTCTTCTAATTAGTTTTAGGTTAATAAATGTTATGTTTTTTACTTTGGTATTAGATAGCTAGAGGAGGGGGAGGGGTAGAGTCATTGAATCCCGTTTGGCAGTTTAAACGAATCTTTATACTGCCTGAGGGTGCTATAAATTTTATTTCATCTAGATAATCAGTTATTTCTCCTATTCTTTCTTCTTCCCTGAGCATCTATAAAATTGGCTAAATAAAATGGGCGTTCTCTGAATCAATCTAAATCCGCTCTAAATGCAATCCCTTTTCCATTTATGACTCTCCCCTCCCCTCTATATTTCTCCTATAACGGATAGGAAAAGAAAATATTTTTCAATTTAGAGTTTTCCCGAGTTTCTTTTACGGTTTTCTTATCGTACCAGCACATACCTCTTTTATACGAATACAATTTGAAAGCATGTAAGTGATCTTTTTCTATGAAATCTTTACAGCTCAATTTGATTATATCTGCAGATTTATGAGACTGGTTATATATTCCGACGTATCTATTAATTTAATGAAATTCGGATCTTCATATTTTGTTCTGAAGAGGGAGGTAAACCAACATTTCTTATTGTCTTTTAACTACTTCAGTTCTTAATTAAGTAGAACTGCATTGTAAATGGGAGGGAGGGGGGAATTAATTAGGCTAGCTAGGTCCCTTAAACTGAATACACCCGAAGGCCAGTGTTGATATTGTTTTTGTCCTTATTTTATTATTAAATTATTACTACTTTCTTTAATTATTATTTACTTACATTATGATAGGAAAATTTAATAAAATATATCAATGAATTAAACAAGTCCTGCTGGCAGGAACTGTGTCATCATAGCGTGGTTCCTTTTTTATCCTTAGTGTCATTTGGAAAGCTTGAAATAGAAACAGTTTTGATTTTTTGTGAAAAATGTAAAATTAAATCTAAAAGAGAAGATTTTAGGAGCCACAAATTTCACTCTAGGAAAACAGTGTTATAAATACGTTTCTCATTTTCTCACCTTGTTTTACTATAATACTCATTTTACTGTTACTTAAACTAAGGTCAACAGAGACAAAAAAACGTTCAAAAGAAATGCTCTTATTGCTCGGATTGAGATCATCCCATCGAACACGATTTCAGATTCTTTTTTGTTGAGTGTTTCGTAAGATTTCAAATGACCACCACCCACTTACGACAATTTGCTAACCGTTTTCGAGATATTTCAGAAAATATATCGTCCCTACCATGTCAAACTATCGAATATGGAAATCGGAGCAAACTAGTGAGGGAACATATTCAATTTATTGACGAAGTAAGAGATTGCAAAATGAGATATTTAAGGCATTATAGGCTATTCTAAAGAGGTTAGTGTTGCCACAATTTACGACAAGCCGTATCTTCCAGAATCTTATAATTAAATATTAATATTCACTTATAATAGTTTGTGTACATTTAAATCTGGATGATGTTCTTTAAAGTATCTGAGAATTAACTTTATCTTTCTATTAGTTATATAAAGAATTGAAATGGGTTAACAGGAGGGGGGAACTCAGGAGTTCAAATCGTTTTTATTATCTGTTTGAATGAACTGTTTAGTTTAAGTAATTTTCTGGGGGTCTAGACTTACCGTCTGGTAAACACATTTTCTATCTATCGATTATCAGACTAGGAAAACAAACTTAATAGAGACAATTTTATCGAGCTCATTCAAAATTGGCCAATAAACACTTTTTAAGTCTTGTAATAAAAATGTAATTGGCTTCTGAATTGGATTAAGAAGGTTTTATTTGTTTTCGTACATTTTTCTAGCATTACAACCACTATATCTTTTTTTATATTAAGTAATTAAAACATAAATTTGGTTTTTTTTTCAATATAAGAGTAACTCTTAAATGTCGGAATTTATTTTATACTAGTTCAATTTTCATGAAAATGGAAAACACTGTGCCAACGGCCATAGCCACGTTGAATGCATTGGTTTCCGTAGATCACAGATGTTAAACAACGTCTGGCGTGGTCAGATCCTGAATGGGTGACCGATCACGTGCTGTTGGTATTATAAAAGGGTAGCAACCTGTAGACAAGCGTTAATAGCCCAATAGTTGATATGCCGTTAAACAGACACACACTCACACACACACACACACACAAAATACTGTTTGATACTGGTTTAATTTGGGGAACCGACTCAAATATGGCTTCGACGCTAGTAAATGCGACATTTTACTGAAGTCAATGATTCGTGTCTTGGTACTCATGGTAATCTGATGTGTTTATAATTGTTCTGTGGGGTGAAAAATGTATACTTTTAGGATGGAGAGCAAAGAACGGAAACAGAATTAGTACAAATATTAATGTTTGTACAGTGTCTTGAATGTTGTTAAGCGAAACAATATTTCGTGCAATTCAGCTGTATATATGACCGTTTTGTCTGATAGTTTTAGTTGTTATTACCGTAATGAAACTTGTTAATATGATAATGACAGGGATTGTGAAGAACATTTAAAATTTGCAGGTTTAGTTTCTTTGACGTCAATTTCCTAGTTGTGGCAATGGAAATATATGAGCTATTAAATACCATATTAAGGCCTAGGCGAAACCAAAACCTATTTATAAAATACCTATGTTTCTTTATTTTTTTTTTTAGTTTTTTTTTTTAAGTTTTATTCATAAGAAATTGTCCACAAATTGTCAGTTGTCTTCTTAAATTTCACGAAAAATAGTTCTTATTAATTAGGTTTTGAAGTTTAATAAAACTTATCACCCGGAAGTATGAATTTTCTCTGTTTTTCTGTCAAATACAATTCTTGGTATACTTTTACAGACTATGTTGATATTTGTTAAAATTCGACGTGCTCTCCATAAATTAAAATTTAAATTTTAACGCCCATTACCTTTTCATAAAAGAGCAATAGTGTTATTCTTAAAATCATATAGGATTTCTAGTTCAGATTAAATTTATTGATTACCCCTGTTGTTCATAAAGAAGCCTTCTTTGATTTAGAAACTTAGAATATCCTTTAAGGAACGGTTGAACAAGTGTGGCGCGTGCTTCGGCATAGCTGAACCTTCTTTCATGACGATCACAGTACGTGCCTAGAATTGTCACAGACTTAAACATACCGTTATATGACGCCACATACAACGCGGCTTCTTTTTTAAAAATATTCATATGAACAAACAGCGATAACGCCTTTTGTTTTGTACTTCTAGCCTACGTTCTACTGGGAACACTTTACGGCAATCAGCGAACTAAATTAGTTTGTCTATGGATTACTACTTACTTTAATTGACATTTATCCTTTATGATTATTACGTTTTTTAGTGTCATGTTTTTGAGATAATATGCAAAAGGGAATATTGACTTCTATAATTTTTGTTTTGTACTTCTAGCCTACGTTCTACTAGGAACACTTTACGGCAATCAGCGAACTAAATTAGTTTGTCTATGGATTACTACTTACTTTAATTGACATTTATCCTTTATGATTATTACGTTTTTTAGTGTCATGTTTTTGAGATAATATGCAAAAGGGAATATTGACTTCTATAATTTTTGTTTTGTACTTCTAGCCTACGTTCTACTGGGAACACTTTACGGCAATCAGCGAACTAAATTAGTTTGTCTATGGATTACTACTTTCTTTAATTGACATTTATCCTTTATGATTATTACGTTTTTTAGTGTCATGTTTTTGAGATAATATGCAAAAGGGAATATTGACTTCTATAATTTAGGCACACGGCTACTTTATGTTTGTTTACTTCTTATTTTATTAAACTGATTTTTAGCGCCGTGCTAATGATAAGTAGCTTAAGTGTGCTTAACAACTTCAACTGTAACCACTCCAACTTGTTATTTCCTCTATGTAATTTCAAACTTTTCTCACAATTTATTTCATATGTATTATTGTAGCGATACCTACCGCTATATTTGACCATATACCAAATGTGTTAAAAAATACTAATTTATCCTAAATCCCTGGTATAATTCAGGCATATAATTCCTAAAGCTTAATTGAGGAATGTGATAAACAATGAGCAAAATGAATTAAATTTACCTTTTTTATGGAGATGGTTAAGGCTACCAATTTAATACAATTGGCTGCCTTTGATGATATAATGAACGGAGGAAAATAGCTTGTATAAACAGTTGTAGATTATAGTTACATGAATTAGTTGTCAACTACTTCCTGATCCAGAAACTGCTTTTATATGTCAAAATGCCCATGTTCATTTTTTGGTTTTCTCTTTTTCTTCCTTGCTCCAGGCCTGCCTTTGCTGCAGATGTTTGGTCTTAATACTACAAATAAAGCCCGTACCATAAACTCTTCAGGAAGACAATTATAAAAAAGAAAACACATTTTTTTTCTCTATTTTGTGTGTTATATCCAGTTGATCCAAATAGTTTTCAAAGAAAAAATTAGGTCAGCTGATCCGTAAAAAATCGAATGATTCTATTAGTGTCGAATTTACATTGTTGGTACCCAAAGTGTTTATTTTGATGCTTTTCAAACAACTTATCTCTTATTAGATTCGAAAATCATATGGCTAGTTTCGTTGAGAGAAACGAAAATACTGTCTCTAGGATTAAAATTATATTTTGGTTTGGAGATAGGGATGAGTTGTAAGGCGTTCTGGACCGATTTTACATACACTTTTTTTCTTTGTAAATTTTATAAGACATATTACGGTTGACATTGTGTTAAGAGGTAAATAATATTAATTCTTCTCACTGCCATTTGCTACTCTAGTATGTAGTGTGAGTAAAGATATGAAGAAACAAAATATTCATTCTTTTAGAAATGAACAAGATCGTAGTATTTTTTTAAACTTCTTATAGGCTGATATTTGCTCTTTGGTAAAAGAGAATACTTGATATCAGATGAGATAAACCACAACAACGAATTTTCGATTTTCTTATTATCAATCAAAAGCACTTCAGCAAAATATAAACGGATCTATGGTTATCTCTCTCCGCTGCGAATACATCAGTTATTGGGCGCACAGGCGAAATTATATCTTTCCATTCTTTTACTCTCTTTTTTGTTCCCTCTACAAGTTGTACTGAGAAAAAAAAAATAAAAAAAAAGAACAGACCATTTTACGAATGCTAATAATCTTATTTCTTAAAATACATTTAAATTTTCTTAAATTCAAATGGCGTATATAATAACACAGAAATCTTATTTTAGTAATAAAATAATTGATATCTTATTTTGTCCCTTCTGCAGAGTCCATTAGCACCTTCATTCATTAAAGGGTGTGCAATAGAATGGCTTTTGTTCTAAGATATTTGTTTTGCTTTTTGAAACCGGTGGATTTGCTGAGTAAATAACTAACATTGATAGTACTTAGATGACCGTAGTTACCATTCGTATTTTCAAAGCAACATTAAAATTGAAATGAACTCAAAATGAACAAAACGAAATCCTGTCTTTCTCTCAACTGTTAATACGAATCGTTTGTAATTAAATCGTATGTAATTATAAACGCAAACATCTTGAGATGTTTATCATCATGAATGCCAGCTTTAGCCACTCTCCGTAGAACAATTTCATAATAATTAAATTAACATTTTATTACAAGGGATTAGGGAGGCTCATTAAGATAGAGAGCAAGGATGGTATAAATTAAATAACCTATAATAAGCTTTAATTAAGGGCGGTATAAGAGAACTTAAATGATCATAATGATCAAAGAACTTTGATTAAACGTGTGTTTGATTGTGACTTATATCTTATGTAGTATCTTTGGGTTCGTTGAGAATTTTATTTATTTTAATACATAAATTTATCATTAATCATTAACTGCCCCTTTGCTCAAAAGTAGAGAATTATTAATAAACACCTTCTGCTTTTTCAATAATTCTATAAATTTATCATATTTTTCACAAGATACCAAAGGAAAATAATAATTATCTCTTTTTTATAAGTCAGATATGTTTCGTGCATTACCTTACATTTTGATTAGGGATATCAGTACCCAAGTAAAGTAGTTCCTATGTCTCAATTAATGGACATCTTTAAAACTTTCTCACTAAAACACACTTATCGTCAATAGAATAACTGTACAATAATAATCCTACCTTATGTTGGTGTCCCTAGCTTCAATATAAGCAACAAAAGAACTTGGGCAATAAGGAAAGGTGCATATGAAAATATAAAAAAAAAACTGCAGATTGTAACAGCTCATAGACAGCACATCTACTCAATCGATTAGCCGGAGTTGTTTGTACGATTGGTTCTCGTCTTTCAAAAGTAAACCATTCTAGTTATTTTATTAAATCAGATTTTTGTTCACATCCAGTGTCCTTGCTTATTAAGGAAGTGAGAAAACTTCAACAAGGTAAGATCTAACATTTAAAAATGTGTTCAATTTATTTGAAATATCTTTATTTGTATTTCTTATCGACTAATATTTCTAGCGAGTAGAATTTTAAGGATTCTTACGTACTTTATGGATATGAAATTACAGATAATTGGCTGAAGAGTTGCTTAGAAATCGTAGAACCTCTCGGGCAGATTATTGAAGAAGGGTGCTCTCATATTTCTTCTCTCTTTTTTTTTTAAAAAAAAGAAAGAACTGCCAGGGCAAGTCATTAATTTTTTTTTTAGCTGCATATTGAGTTCTTGACCGAGAGCAGTCTTCGAAAGGTCGCCAGGGATCGAGTCAGGGAACTTTTTACGGACTCCAGACGAAAGATGTTTACCTTGACCAGGCTGTTTTGGAGTAGGTGGCCAAAACTGTTCTTCAAACGTGTAACAAAATGCAAGCATACTACGAGATTTATTTTATACAATTACAAATATTTAATCTCTTTGAACCTAAGTGATCAATTCAATAATTGAAAACACTATTTTCATATTTCATCCAGCCGATTGCCGGTTCGTATAAGAGATATCATAGCTGCAATATAAAATACTTACAGCACCAGAGCTACCTCTCGATGGACGAGGTGGCCGGCTTCAAAAGCAAAGGAATATATAGGAGAGGCTCCCCATTTCACAATTGTCATTACTCTTCCAGGCTCAAAGGAAATTTAAATTAAACAATAGATTTATAATAATTGATTCGTTAAACACTTACGGATTATTGAAAGCATAAATTTTAAAATATTTTCTACATTAATATTAATACAGAAACGAACGTTTCTTACGGTAAATTTTCGTAACACCTGTATAATAGTAAATTCATTTATGGAATGAAAATTAATAATCTTAGTCGAAATTGCCAGTTTTCACTAACTTTCAGTCCGTAGTGAATAGAAATTTGTCAGATCACTTAAGAGATTTTGTACCTTTTGTAATAGTAATATTAATTTATTTAAATTTAAACGTTCATTCATACATAACAAAGATTTTCAGGCTGATATCTACAGGTTAACTCTTTTTTTGTAACTACTTTTCATTTTTCCAAAATATTATATTATATTATTATATTAATATTTGTTTTAAAATATCTTAAAACGCCAAAAAGACTCAATTCCCTAATTTATTGTTTATAAATCTCTTATTTATTTATTTTTTCTTCGTTTATACTGCCTCTAGCAATGTATGCCATAGGCATTTCTACGCTGTCTTATCTCTTGGATTAAGCTGTTTAAGCTGTTGTATTTAATATATTTTAATACTTTTTGTACAGCCGTTTCTTCGTCCTTCAGAAGATTTCAGCTATGCTTAATGATGTTCAATTGTTTACTATACATTATACTATTACAGTTATTATTTAAATAGATATCAAACATATGATTTTATTAATACTTCATCGTATTGGTACTTTCTCTTTCTCTAAGTATAGAAATAAAAAAATAATAATAAAAAAAAACAATGTAAAAAGGTGTAAAGACATAAACCAGCCTCTAATAAAATGAAAACGTCTGACATTGAAAATGAGTGTAATTACATAGGACGTTTAAGTACTGAAATCCAAAATAATGAAAACACTTAGACAAAAAAAAAATGAAAATATACTGTAAAAGGTAATAGAAAGTAAAAGAATAAAATAGTAGTTCAACTCGAGCCAGTACCTCTAAAGACCTGACTGCAACTTAGGTAACAGTTAATTGGTCATAAAACACGTAATTGGTAATTTTATGCCAGTAAATTAATTTACTAGCGTCTTTACTGACCCGGAGCCATTGACGTCTTCCATTCTCTCTTACAGAAGTCATTTACCAATACGGCAGAGATATTACTTACTATCAATCATACAACTACTTTAGACACTATACAACTCTTCATAAAAGGCTAAGGAGTTATTTAGAGCGGGATTTTAACTATGTTTTTAACTTATTTGTAAACCCCATTAACGGTTTAATTTATAGTTAATATACATATTTTATTATTTATAGCGCAACGTTTACAAAGTTGCTGTTAGGTCTCAAATCTGTTTTCCACATTTATCTTTCTATTTTATCTGATGTAGCCTAGAGTGGTAAGAAATGCGTAATCTGACAAGAGTGTTCATATGAGGCTGTTAACCCTTGAAGAATTTTGAATACATAGAATTAAAACTTTAAATATTTCGAAACCAATACTTCATGCACGAATGATGTTTCAATATTAAATATTTATAATAGAGTTTATACCATGCCGTAAAAAAAAACAGTCTTTCATCGAATGGATTTAGTTGCGAAACGAATTTTTTCGTTTAAGAAAAAATGTGTTTACATAAAATTTTATTAAAATCGGAGCGTTATGTTAGACAGTAGAGCGAACAGACAAGCATTTATGTGTATTACGATTATTGCCAGCTGTACAGATTTCATCTCCAGCAGCTGACTTTCAGTATCTAATAGGAAACCCACATTGTTAGGTGATTTAGCAGTGAACTGTATTTATGGAGTGTTTTCCCAATGCGCTGGGCTAAATCGCCGGATGGAATTTCCGGTATCCTGGCACTAATACTGAAAGTTACTCACCAATTTTGAGACACCATATCACATCGTCACTCAACGGCAAATATAAATCCTGTGGATGAAAGTGATGGAGCTCCACTCTTTGCCTTGAATTCACAGCACAATTTTGGGAAACCGTTCCAGTGGGAACTGGCTCGAGTTGAACTACTATTTTATTCTTTTACTTTCTATTACCTTTTACAGTATATTTTCATTTTTTTTTTGTCTAAGTGTTTTCATTATTTTGGATTTCAGTACTTAAACGTCCTATGTAATTACACTCATTTTCAATGTCAGACGTTTTCATTTTATTAGAGGCTGGTTTATGTCTTTACACCTTTTTACATTGTTTTTTTTTTATTATTATTTTTTTATTTCTATACTTAGAGAAAGAGAAAGTACCAATACGATGAAGTATTAATAAAATCATATGTTTGATATCTATTTAAATAATAACTGTAATAGTATAATGTATAGTAAACAATTGAACATCATTAAGCATAGCTGAAATCTTCTGAAGGACGAAGAAACGGCTGTACAAAAAGTATTAAAATATATTAAATACAACAGCTTAAACAGCTTAATCCAAGAGATAAGACAGCGTAGAAATGCCTATGGCATACATTGCTAGAGGCAGTATAAACGAAGAAAAAATAAATAAATAAGAGATTTATAAACAATAAATTAGGGAATTGAGTCTTTTTGGCGTTTTAAGATATTTTAAAACAAATATTAATATAATAATATAATATAATATTTTGGAAAAATGAAAAGTAGTTACAAAAAAAGAGTTAACCTGTAGATATCAGCCTGAAAATCTTTGTTATGTATGAATGAACGTTTAAATTTAAATAAATTAATATTACTATTACAAAAGGTACAAAATCTCTTAAGTGATCTGACAAATTTCTATTCACTACGGACTGAAAGTTAGTGAAAACTGGCAATTTCGACTAAGATTATTAATTTTCATTCCATAAATGAATTTACTATTATACAGGTGTTACGAAAATTTACCGTAAGAAACGTTCGTTTCTGTATTAATATTAATGTAGAAAATATTTTAAAATTTATGCTTTCAATAATCCGTAAGTGTTTAACGAATCAATTATTATAAATCTATTGTTTAATTTAAATTTCCTTTGAGCCTGGAAGAGTAATGACAATTGTGAAATGGGGAGCCTCTCCTATATATTCCTTTGCTTTTGAAGCCGGCCACCTCGTCCATCGAGAGGTAGCTCTGGTGCTGTAAGTATTTTATATTGCAGCTATGATATCTCTTATACGAACCGGCAATCGGCTGGATGAAATATGAAAATAGTGTTTTCAATTATTGAATTGATCACTTAGGTTCAAAGAGATTAAATATTTGTAATTGTATAAAATAAATCTCGTAGTATGCTTGCATTTTGTTACACGTTTGAAGAACAGTTTTGGCCACCTACTCCAAAACAGCCTGGTCAAGGTAAACATCTTTCGTCTGGAGTCCGTAAAAAGTTCCCTGACTCGATCCCTGGCGACCTTTCGAAGACTGCTCTCGGTCAAGAACTCAATATGCAGCTAAAAAAAAAATTAATGACTTGCCCTGAACAAATTTGTAACCCTTCTGGAAAAGAGAGTTCAAAATAAATAACCATTCCAATTAGACACATGTACAAACAACGCACAGAAAGATTTAGTGATATGAAAGAATCTTAAATACCACAACGATATGCTTCAAGGCTTAGGCAATGATAGCCTGTATTTAAACACTAAACTGATCTTGCTCAAGAACACAATACTCTCCATCGTTACTTGATAAGCTTAAGCACTATTCGCTTAGAAAAATAATAGTTCCCTGATATTATTTCCCTTGTAATATTTTTCTTGGTAACCACCTAATAAAACTGAAACTCTAACATTTAATTTATAACAATAATTACTTAGGCTGCTTAATTGATTGACTAGATTAAAGTTTAGAAGATGCTATTCTATGCGTAATCCCAAATAACTAAATTTTGAGTAAATATATATATATATATATATATATATATATATATATATATATATATATATATAGTAGGTGATTTATTGCCGAAGTGGTTTTACAACTTTAAATCTGTCAAAAATGTTATTAACGACGGCTGTCATTATTATTTTTATTTTTAATTTGCTTATAAATTAGTAATTAAGCGCCTATAATCCATTTACGAATAGCTCCCTGATCAGGTGTAACGTGAGCTCCGAGGTGAATTTAACATTTGAAGCCACAGAAAAATCGATTAAATTAAAATGATAGCTTTTTAGGATGAAAGCAATTATTTTAATAGAGACAGCCCTTATGAAGTTGGCAAATCGTATATTTACTCGTATTCAGAAGTGATAAAATGTTTAGTAATTTAAAAAGTACTTTTCTTTTTATATACCATTAATTGCATAACCTTTATCACTTTTTCAAACCCAATAGATTAAGAAAACTTTTAAATTATGTACCATCTAATAGATTTGTTATTGTTTTGATCTCATTTGAAGTAATTGAATGATGAGCAGTAACAAAACTAAAAGACAATTGTTCCAATTTACTCCCTTGATGGACGAAGTTGTTCTGGATTGACACATTAGTAGACTAGGATTAAGGAAGTTTAGAGACATACATACAGACTGTTATAAAATTATATATTACAAAGTCTATTATAAAATTATCATTGTAACAATAGGAAGTTTGATTTGAATTGCCTATCGTTAATCTGTTTTTATTGTTATGATTTATAGTCCTCCTTGTCCTCCAGCTTCTATTGAGTTCATTGAAGAACAATAACATATAAAGTCTAAATAAATAACAATTTCATAAAGTGTAAATTTAATGCCGTCTTGTGAGAAGTTCGTGCTCAGGAAGATTTTCTTGTTAGACATGACATCCGGTCGATTTTTTTTTTGTTTGGGCTAAAGGCGTGTCAACCTTTAAGGTCATTAACGCCAATCCGGTGTATTTGAAATAAATTAATTCCTGTTTTTTTTTTCGGAAACACATGTAATGTTAATGGCCTAGAGAAGAAGTTTAATTGTTTGGAGAACTTTAGGATAGAAGTATATTTTCAAAATATTCTCAACTCGAGGAGCAAGATACATTAGAAACGTGTTAATAAAATAATATATAAATGATCAAAAAGAAATTAAGAGGAACCAAATCATTCACTGATAATTATCAACTTTTATTCATAAATCAGTGATGGATCTGAGCCAACTTTTTCCTGAGCAGTCTTTTACCTTCGCTGTTTATGTAAACATATATTTCAGCAAGTCAAACATTTTATTTATCCTGAGGCTTATTATTATTTTTTTTAATGTTCAATTAATTTTATTTAATTTACTACTAATCGATAGGCTTTATTAAGTCTTGATATTAAATCATGCTTTTTTTTTAAAGAATACTATATATGTATATCTTAGCCGTGAAATCAAAGATCTGAGATTGATTTCGTTACATAATTTTGTCAAGGAGTAAAATAACGTGAAATGATACATTTATTCTACACTTGTACATGTTTATATCAGTATGTTTTGGTATATGCAAGTTATCTATTTCCCATTAACGTGAAGACCCAGTTCGTAAACGATTTTCATAAATTTATTTAAATTTTAACGTTCATTTATTACTGAACAAGAATTTCAAGACGGGTTAACTGTAAGTTACCACCCTTGATTCCTATAAAATATATAAATTAAAAAGCATTGTGAAAATGAATTTTATTAATAGGGTTTTAAAATTCATTAAAATTTGGTAAATTTGGTTAAATATGTAACATAGTGCTCATTTTATGTAAAATGACTGGGGTGCCGGGACGATAGGAGCAAGATTCTGTTGGACTTGTAAGTTGAAACTGGTTGCCTTGCTGGTAGCCGGTTTCTCAACCAGTCAAACAGGTGTCTGAGGGTCGAGATTCCATTGGCTAGTGGTTGTCATGACGACAAAGCCGCCATGTTTCAAGATGGCCTCCCTTTCCCGCGGGTTTTCCTCTTCCCGCCCTTCTCAAATATCTTCATTAGTTTTATCTGCCTTTAGCTGTGGGAGCAGACCCAGCTGGCCCCCTCCCCTCCCTCCGACGGCACCCCCCACCACCGAGGGGAGGACGAACATACAAAACATCGTTTGTATGTGAGATTTTTTGTTACGAGCCGGAGGCATAATTTTTCTCCCCCCTCCACTGTATTTTTTTATTTAATTTTTTTGTGAGTGATTATGAAGCTGAAATTTTGGTGCCGTCTTATCAGGGGCTCATTGTGACTCCTATATTGTTTTCGTAAGTAATTTATGGTTTTTATATGAGCACTAAAATGGTAGGTACTTATTGCTTTATGGCTTAGTAATAATGTTTTATTGTGGATGTCTCTCTTACCTGGCAAATCTAGCTTCTATTTACACGGCGTTTTAATGATATATAAACCAGCTCTTCCGTTTACTTCTGTATTAATATTGGAATGTTTGTAGAAATAGTAAAATGCAAAACTTATTTAAGGAAAATTTATTTATTTTCGAAATGTGTGTTAAGAGTCCTAAATGATTTCTTTAGAGGCATTGGATGTGTTCAAAACAGGATTATATATTTTTTTAAAATTTACAATTAATCTGCATTAAAATACAATAAATAAATGTTATTAGAAAAATGTCTTTTAACTCAGCCTAGATGCCTTTAAACATAGACTAGATAAGACATCTTTTCATGTTTAACTCAGCCTAGATGCCTTTAAACATAGACTAGATAAGACATCTTTTCATGTTTAACTCAGCCTAGATGCCTTTAAACATAGACTAGATAAGACATCTTTTCATGTTTTATTCAGCCTAGATGCCTTTAAACATAGACTAGATTAGACATCTTTTCATGTTTTATCTTTTGTAGCAATTGTGAGTTGCATTGAATTTTTTTTTTTTTTTTCATTTCGAGAACTTCGCAACAAGGGTGATCTGCTCTATTGAAATTAATATTGTGTATTTCGTGAAAATGAATAGGAGAACTTTGCTTATGCTTGTGGATTGATTAGCAAATCGTATAGTACACTGAAAACTATGTTTACAATATATTTTAATTTTAATTGTATTATGTTATTCTGAAAAAAATACGGTGGTGTTTTAATTCCACAATATTTAAATTTATTATAAATTATTTTATTTAATGTCTTTTTAGACGTAACTTCTGCTAAATGAGTTTCTAAAATATTTATTTATAGTGCCTATTTAAAATGAAATGTTTATTTAATGACGCCTTTCGATATGTATTTGGAAGATGAATTTTTGCTTTAATATTTACCTTGATTTGTATACTATGGTTGCAAATTCGATTAAATTTCTCTCGTTAACGAGAAATCTATTAAAAATGTATTTTAAATTTATGTATGGGTATTTTTTTTATTTCATTATTTAAACTTTATTGAGCACATATATTTCTTAAATTCCCATTGGAATTATTTAACTGCATAATTGCATCCCTTTCCACCTTAAATCTGTATGTTTTATTACATTAGAACGGTTTCACCGAAACAAACAATTTAATTTAAATGCACACAACTTCTTTGACTTTTAATAAATAAACCTATTAATGTAATCATTGTCCGTTAGAGCTCCTGAAGTGCTTAATGCGTTCTTCAATATTTGAAAACCATTCAAGCTGAAATGTTGTAATTTTTGTCAATTCGAGTGGGAAAGAATGAAAAATACAGTTATTCTTAATTATATGAATAAAAACGGAATAATTGTTTTGTTTATTTTATTTATAAAAAAAAACTCATATTCATTCAGTAAGTTAAAATTAAGGGGTAGTAATAATACCAAAACACTCTTTAAAAGGGGCTTTTACAATCGGTTAAAAATGTATTAACCGATTGTAAAAGCCCCTTTTAAAGAGTGTTTTGGTATTATTACTACCCCTTAATTTTAACTTACTGAATGAATATGAGTTTTTTTTTATAAATAAAATAGACAAAACAATTATTCCGTTTTTATTCATATAATTAAGAATAACTGTATTTTTCATTCTTTCCCAATCTATGAAGAAGCTAAAAAAAATAGATATATTTATTATTTACTATAATAAGTATTTTGGAAGGGACGCCTCTGTTTTGGTGAACTGCGGATGTAATGCCATGAGGTGTGTTTTCTATCGTCGATCTGTAGTAAGTCGATATGTTTCACATCCTGTTTACATTCGTACACACTGTTCGTCCGGCTTAAACTGAGCCTATTCCTCGGGAAGGTAGTAATACATTACATAAAAAAAATGTGGTATTTTAAAGTTATTATAACTTAATAATCTAACTATTTAAAATAAATCTTTAAAGTAAATGGTTACTTCTACTGCACTCACATTGTGGGCTCTCATAGTATTTATTTGACACTAGATTCAAACGTTACCTACCTAAACTATTCGAAGAAAACTGAAAGTCCCTTAGCTACCCTTAGTTTATATTTTAGTTTAGAATGAGGTTGAGCTTCCTCCCACTCCGAAAGGAGCGATTATAGTAATGTTTGCCGCTAGAGGAATAACCATAATTAGGTTTGCTGTAAACCTCCACTGGTAATCAGCCCATGCTGCCTAAATTCACATTTATTTTCTTTTAACGTCATACAGAGAGTTTCCTTCTCGGAACAAAAAACAAATCTTTGACGCTTGGGGTATATTTTGTAATTTAGTCTATTGAGTACTTATAGTTTTAATGCTCTGGTTTTTATTCCTTATAGAATGGTTTTTATTCTTTCTTTTATTAAAAGACTATTTATGTCCAGTGCCATGACGAAAAATCGAAATTAGTTGCTGTTATGTAAAAGAAGCACATAAGCTCGTGTGCGCGCTCTTAACAGACAAACACACAAAAACGTATATATACCTAAAATGTGTAGATAAATGAAAACTCTAGCAAAGGCGTTTTTTTCAGTTCTACCAGTGAATGCAACTGCCTCAGGAACCGTCTTTTTTTTCCAGATTCTCCAGGTTTTTTCATTTGCATTAAACATGTATTTAGCAACCACTGCAAATAGTTGACTAGTGAAGGCTCATATTACGGGATCGGAATACAATGAAATAACCAAGAAAAGTCCTGTTTGCTGAGTGTTGTCGACAGTGTATTTTGAGATCAATTACTAGATCCTCTGTGTCCTTTAATAGCATGGTTAATTGTTTGGATATTGTGTTGACAATGAAGGAAACATGAGGTAGTTACCATGCAAGTCAATACAATACTCATTGTAAAGTACAATGTGACTATATGATTTCATCTTGCTCCAGTTTGTTACCCTTCACACTGCTTAGTAACAGCTTCAAATGGGGATATACATTTTGGATAATTGGTTTAGATAATAATAAATAAATAATAATATTCAATTTTAATAAAGTTTTAATGATTCTCTACGCCCGATATATTCAATTTGTTGGACTATTATACCTACCTCATCGGGGTTCAAACGTTTAGGTGGACAATTCATATTATTTGATTCTATATAACAATTATCATGTAGAAGAACGTAGGGACGGTTATTACAATCATTCATGTTCAAAGTGAGTGACGATTTTTAGACCTATAAGCAAATAGTTTTAAATTTAAGCAGTCGAAGGAACAGGAAGTTTTTAAAGCCATTTGATTAGATTTGGATTTTTTCAGTCTGTCTTTTCCGCATGAGAACGTATCATATCGTCCAGTGATTATATTTTAATATTCTTTACCCTTTATATAGTTTTAATTGATTATTTTTATGTGAGCAAATCACCTTGCCGTTGTGAAGCTCCATGAATAAATAAATAAATAAATATATTTAAAAAAAAAAAAAAAAAAAAACAGTCCCGTAACAGGCCACAAGGGCACCTGAGAGGTATCTGATTCTTGACCATACGGCACACTCGGGAGATAGTGTGGTCAATACTATGCTCTGGCCGCCTGATTTTCCCCTTGGCTGCTTCGACTGCTCGAGTCATTAGCACCCAAGGTACCCATTATTAATTAAATTAATTAAAGGCTGGGTGAGCCTAGGGACGATCTGGGACCCCAAATCCAACCCTCGAACGTCAGCACTAGAAGAAAAAATCTTTAGTGCGCGCTCGGGTTTTGAACCTGATCCTCCAGTTCATTAGTCGAGTGCTCTTCCACTGAGCTAACCTCGCCCCCAAATATATTTTAATTAAAATATTTTTGTCTCATTTCCTCTACTACTATCTATTTATATACGTCGGCATAAAACAATCCTTCTTTTAGCGCCAAATGAATAAAAACCATATAAAAGGCATGAAGTATTTGAATTTCAGGAGTCCTTTTTTCTTCAATGGAAATAAGTGTCAATACATTCAATATGAATTTATGGCAGCTGTAAATTTGGCTTATACGACAATCTAATACCATAATATTGTGAATCTTATTACCCGAGAAACCCTTGTTTAATGGCAGAATTTACATATAGATTCAGCACATAAGATGGCTGCAAACCTTCCTAATCCAGTCTCTTAAGGGTTTCTTGGTTTTTTGTATTCCTTTTTATTATAATGTAAATATACATTATAATAAATATAATGTGCAGTTATTGTCTGTATTTTATGGTCATCATATCTGAGCCGACGCTTTTGTATTAAAACGAAGATAACGCTAAAAGAAAAGAACCTAAAACTCTGGAGAAAAATTAAATTTAAAATACATCCTCCTGGAAAAGGATTTATGAATCACATTTGGAGGCTTCTGTACAAAATCATGGACTCTTGAGTTTTCCAATCCAATGGGGGATAAGTCGGGGTTTGGTCAGGATAGTTAATAAAACTACGTTATAAAATAAAAAAAGAATTCCTATTGGCAATATTTTATCTTGAATTTCAAGTATTCATTAGTGGTAATGACAACTGATCACTTTGGAAGTCTTAGCTATAGGTTTGCAGAAAGTTTTCCATCTTTCCCAAATCTGTTTAGAAGGGTTTCAGTCAACTTTGGAGGGGGGTATAAAAGTCGCCAGAGTGCGAAAAAATGGCACAAATTGTAGATATTTTGCGAATTATTTTATTAGCAACATAGATGCATTAGAAATGAGTGTTTTCCTGAAAGTCAAAATATAAAGTTTTTGCTAACGGCTGCAATTTTTTCGCGTGGAAATACTTCTGAAAACCAGTAAAATATTTACTATACATTAGAGGTGGAAGTGTACTTGGAATCGTAAATTTAAATTCATAGTCGCTGGGATTTCGGTTTCCTTGCAATAGTTACAAATAATATTTCTACATTACATTTGAAAATACAAGAGGATTGAAAATATTTATATTCTCAAATTTAAGGACAAGCTAACTCAATTTTAATAACACTGATGATCGCCTGATTATAACGCAACTCAGCAATTTTGTTTTGGGAACATATTTATTATTATAAATATAATATAATATAATAATATAATTTGGCTTATATGAGTTGGGACCTTTTGTATGTTTAGGGGAGTCATTCCGTGATCAAAGCACAAAGAACCAGCACTGTAGAATATTTTTTCCTCTTTGAAGTTAATTGCAAAGATGTGACATCACCTACACAAATTGTTTCAACTTTAAATTTTATCTGATACCTATCATTACATGTTCCTCCTAGCGTAGTCAGAAGCATCTTGTAGTATATTTTTGTATCCTGTAAAATTCCAAACGTTTTTTTCCCCGTGAAGCTTTTGATATTCGATGGCTGATGAGAAGGCACCCCTTCTCTTAAGCCGATACATTCCCTTGGAAAACCCGCATACAAACTGCTTTTTATCCGGCAGTAGGGGCAACCAAGATATGCTAATATGATCATTTGTATACAGGAGGCTCCTTCCGTCCCCGCTCCCTTCGATCGCCATGTTTATATAGCTGTTTGTTTGGACCTTTAGAGGGGCTTAAATCGAAGGGTAATTCGAGAAAAATATTTGCTGAGAAGATCATTCCATGGAGGCATTCTAAACTAATACCCACTTTTTGGTTTATTCTGCAACAAACGCTGGTAAGTAATTTGCGCTCCAAAGGATGCTTATGAATACGATTATTTTGAAGACTTGTCTGCTTATGCATGTCAAAAGATTTGAACCATACACAATTATTTCTTAAATTCACATTTAACAATTAAAATCCGGAAACTTAAGACAAATATTCGAAAAACAGAGGTCTGTTTCTCGTTCGTTCTGTTCTTTTGATGGGTTATAAGAATGAAGGGTGGAATAGGCCGGAATTCTTCGGTTTATCGTTTTAATGTGTTTGAAACAGCTGATTTAAAGATATAAAAATCAATTCCTACTTTCACTTATTAGCTTGGAGCGCTATCTAACGAATGGAATGTGGTACAATTAAATCCCCACTCCTAGTGCACAGACGTGGCTCATTTCCTTAACACATTCTTCACATACCGAGTTCCCTTGCAAGAAAGCTAAATTTATGACCGGCTCTTGAAAATTAATGATTTGGTTACTGAATAAACCCTTACACATAATAGTACGAGTTTGCTCGTTAATGAACTAAAGCAATCATTTACCATGGGGTTGTATGCCGATTTACGGTGCAGAAATATCTAAATTAAGGCCAATAGCATTTTATAAGACATATATATGTACTTTTATGTGCATATTAGAGAGGGTGTGGTTGGTGGCGAGTACATATGATCGATGAACAGATAAAATGGAACAAACTTCTATCACGAGTGCAAGCTCAATTTTCCCCAAGTTTTTAAAATTGTTGTTTTTAAACTAAATAGTTCGGCAAATGTAACAATTATCTGACGTTATTGATTCAATATTCTGGAAAATTTATATCGTTTGAGTGAGTACCTATATAATAAAAAGATCTTTCGGCCAAGCTTCCGAATATCTTATAACATCTTTTTATCATCTGGGGAACCATATTACTGGGAATCAATAAAGTGGTTAAATATTCAGTCTTGAATTTGAAAAATATATTAAATGAATTAAAAAATTGTCCATCAAATTTAATATTAAATGCCATTCTACGTAATAAATGTATTAAGAAAAATATCGATGTTGTATTTTTCTCATTAAATGTTTTTGCTTTGCTTTAACTTCTTAGATACTTTGTGCTAAATTCTTAGAAGTCTTAACAGAATTTAGGTTTAGAGCTTTCAAGAGGAAGTGCTTTCTCCCTCTTACACTGAAAGCACTAAGGAGAATTAGTGCCATGAAATGGTGGATGTCCGTAAAATAGATAACTGTGATGGCTCAATCAGAATCCTTGTCTTTATCAGCCTCTCCTTCAGTTTCTATCTCTTTTAGCCCTGAATGATTTACTGCTTGTTACACGTCTCTGCTTTTACCCTATCTCCTGCTAGGCCGTTCTCTACCGAATCCACTTCAAAGATATTTATACCCCACAGAAAACTGCGGGATGGATTTTATTTTTGGTTTATTATTTGAAGTACTGATCTAATTTTATGTTATGTATATCAAGACATATATTCAGTTCTCACCTCGTGAGGAGAGTTTTGTAAAAATAAGAACCTCTATTTTATTAAGAAGTTCTTAATATAGTCCGTTAAGTGTGATTATGCTCCAATTATTTATTTATGGGAAGCCAGAATTAATAAAACAAACTATATATTTATGGTGCAATACATTTATTGCGTCATTTAAGGTTACGACAGGACAATTAGCAAAAAATAAATTTCTCTTCGGTGCGAAATGCACGAAATATTCCAGAAAAAGTACAAGTTAAAGTAATTATGAATGAATATGTCGGTATTTGCATATATATATATATATATAGGGCGTATCGCAAGTTAGCGACAATACTTCAGGGGGCGAAACTTGTATGAACGTTTATAATTTTTGATGCATTTTTTATTAAAATTTTATGTAAGACTTACTATAATCATTAAATATCACTTTCATCAAGAATTATTTAATATATTTCTGATAATATCACGAAAAGAAACAGAACATTACTTTTATGTATTTGATTTTTTTTTTCACTCTAGAATACCAATAACATAATGAAATTGAGAGATAATATCAGTGTTGAGTATACCATTGGAATGCTGATTACATTTTACAACTTTTATGAGATTCGGCAGTCTGCAGGATCTGTTTTGGAAGAGTAGTGATTTTTTAAGTGGTCGCTAACCAGAAGCTTTTATTAATTTCTACTTTTTGAATTATATTACGGTTTGAATGTGATAATTGTGAACAATGAATGTGCATTAGCCATAAAGGAAATGTGATGCTGATTTAAAAAAATGTAATGAATCATTACAAAAGAATGTGTACAAGCAGAGAAATCTGGAGTTGAACTACAAAAACCACCGTTTTTTCCAAAAAGAAGGACTAGACTTTTTTTGTCTAGCTTCATCCCCCGAAGTATTGTCATTAACTTGCGATACAACCTGCATATGTATATATATATATATATATATATATATATATAGGCCGTTCTCTACCGGATCCACTTCAAAGATATTTATACCCCACAGAAAACTGCGGGATGGATTTTATTTTTGGTTTATTATTTGAAGTACTGATCTAATTTTATGTTATGTATATCAAGACATATATTCAGTTCTCACCTCGTGAGGAGAGTTTTGTAAAAATAAGAACCTCTATTTTATTAAGAAGTTCTTAATATAGTCCGTTAAGTGTGATTATGCTCCAATTATTTATTTATGGGAAGCCAGAATTAATAAAACAAACTATATATTTATGGTGCAATACATTTATTGCGTCATTTAAGGTTACGACAGGACAATTAGCAAAAAATAAATTTCTCTTCGGTGCGAAATGCACGAAATATTCCAGAAAAAGTACAAGTTAAAGTAATTATGAATGAATATGTCGGTATTTGCATATATATATATATATATATAGGGCGTATCGCAAGTTAGCGACAATACTTCAGGGGGCGAAACTTGTATGAACGTTTATAATTTTTGATGCATTTTTTATTAAAATTTTATGTAAGACTTACTATAATCATTAAATATCACTTTCATCAAGAATTATTTAATATATTTCTGATAATATCACGAAAAGAAACAGAACATTACTTTTATGTATTTGATTTTTTTTTTCACTCTAGAATACCAATAACATAATGAAATTGAGAGATAATATCAGTGTTGAGTATACCATTGGAATGCTGATTACATTTTACAACTTTTATGAGATTCGGCAGTCTGCAGGATCTGTTTTGGAAGAGTAGTGATTTTTTAAGTGGTCGCTAACCAGAAGCTTTTATTAATTTCTACTTTTTGAATTATATTACGGTTTGAATGTGATAATTGTGAACAATGAATGTGCATTAGCCATAAAGGAAATGTGATGCTGATTTAAAAAAATGTAATGAATCATTACAAAAGAATGTGTACAAGCAGAGAAATCTGGAGTTGAACTACAAAAACCACCGTTTTTTCCAAAAAGAAGGACTAGACTTTTTTTGTCTAGCTTCATCCCCCGAAGTATTGTCATTAACTTGCGATACAACCTGCATATGTATATATATATATATATATATATATATATATATATATATATATATATATATATAGGCCGTTCTCTACCGGATCCACTTCAAAGATATTTATACCCCACAGAAAACTGCGGGATGGATTTTATTTTTGGTTTATTATTTGAAGTACTGATCTAATTTTATGTTATGTATATCAAGACATATATTCAGTTCTCACCTCGTGAGGAGAGTTTTGTAAAAATAAGAACCTCTATTATAAGTTCTTAATATAGTCCGTTAACTGTAATTATGCTCCAATTATTTATTTATGGGAAGCCAGAATTAATAAAACAAACTATATATTTATGGTGCAATACATTTATTGCGTCATTTAAGGCTACGACAGGACGATTAGCAAAAAATAAATTTCTCTTCGGTGCGAAATGCACGAAATATACCAGAAAAAGTATAAGATAAAGTAATTATGAATGAATATGTCGGTATTTGCATATGTATATATATATATATATATATATATATATATATATATATATGAGATTTTTTTTATGTTATTTGGATGATGATTTGCTTGAAGAAGGAGGACTGGCGACAAGTAAAATATTTACCTGAGAAGAATAACAGCAGTGGAAATACAGTGGAAGTCGAATACAAATAATGGAGCCCAGCGAAGCATCTTATGTATATGATGTGTACAGAAATGTATATTAACTAGAAAAGGAAGTGGATTCAGATAATGCAGCAATGATGACTATAGTATTTTCTTAAAAAGAGAATTAATTTTTCCTTTTTTACAGCAAAGAAGTGTCTTATGTATTAGCAGGTGTATGATAATTCTTTTTCCCCCCTGGAAGGAATTTTTACCTGAGGCTGAAGATGAAGATACATTTTACCTGAGCGGATACACTTGTTTTTCTTAACACGCTTCGTCGTAAATCACGCTTCCATTCCCTGTCAAACGAAGCGATGAATTATGCAAAGCAGACAATTAACCTATCCTTCTTTTTTATCCGTTTTCTTGGAGAAAGAAGAAAAGAAACAAAGTCGTTCATGTATCACTCCTTTCATTTCTGTCAGAGATAATCCTTTATCAGGTGTATTTCCAGCTGTCAACCTTCTTCAGAATTATTACCACGAAATGATACCTGTCGGGAAGTGTTAAAGCTTTCCTACGTCTTACAGACTGCTGCGTATAAAAGGTATAATAAATTTACCTGTTTCCATCAGTTTGAATGACACGCATACATGCCAGCTGATATACGCCAACTAATGTGCTAAGTATTTTTTCCGCGTTTGAATTTCATTAAATTTTATTTGCGCTTAATTACATACTTATTATTATAGTTTAAATTAAATATCATAACCGTTCGGATTCCTGAGAACTGCCCAATCATAGCTTGTTTCCATGTAATGCTTATATTTAGTGTAATGTAATTTTTTTTTTATTTGAAATCTTCCTTGACCTTCAGGGTTAGGATGGTGAGACAATTTGGAGTGGAACGTTTGGAAACGGGTTTTAGCGAGGTCAAGGACAAATGGGATGTTGAGGTCATTGTGTAGGGTTTTGTTGGATACATAGAAATTTACAATTTTACGGAGGACTTTTGACTGGAATGCCTGTATTCTGTTGATGGATGGTTTTGCAGATCCCCAGAGTTCGAGTCCGTATGTCCATATTGGCCGAATGATTGTTTTGTATATCGTTAGTTTGTTCTGCATTGATAATTTAGATGAGGGTCCAAGGAGTCGTCTAAGTAGTCCGTATCTTTTGTTCAGTTCTTGTCTTTTCAGTCTCGTGTGAGGGTTGAGGGAACCTCGCTGGATACTGGTAGTGGAGTGTTTCTGAGGTAGACTGTAGGACTTGATCTCCGGTTCAGACTGAATGTAATCTGTTTACATTTTTCAGGGTTGATTTTAACTCTCCATCTTTCACTCCAATGCTGAATATCGGTAAGATGTTCCTGCAGGTGTTGGGATGCTACTGGGGGATCAGGGGACGTTGATAGGATGGCAATATCATCTGCGTAGGTGGTCAGTAAGGTATGAGGGTGTGTGGGAAGTGTAATGTAAATAACCTTAAAATGAAGGGGTTGGGACAAAATACTGCCAAGCAACATTTTTATCAAAACGTATCTGTAGCTGCTATATGTTGGATATTATGCGGGACAGTCATTCTATGATGATGCTACTAAGACATGACTAAAAAGTGCTCTGTATGCTCCTTAATCTTGTTGCCCCTAACCATTTCTTGCTAGTCCCACATAATATCCAACATAAAGCAGCTACAGTTAAGTTTTGTTAAAATTGTTGCTTGGCACTATTTTGCCCCGACCCCTTCAAATGATACTAGATTTCCGATAATGTTTCTCCTGAAATTTTTGTAGAAAGTGTTTTAGGCTTTTGATTATCACCTTCAAATATTGTATTCGTTTTCGTGATGTTTAGACCAGTCTAAAACTTTCCATGATGAGGGATGATAAAATATTTTTGTTGCATTACTTCCTCTACTCCAAACCTAAGCATTAATGAGGCAACATAGTTTTACTTACTTTGTGGGATAAGGTGAAAATGTTACAGGTTAGTTCGAAATTTCTGAGTGCTTCTAACAAAATATCTTATTTTTTACACTATTGACAAAAAAGGATAACGATATTACCTTTAATCATAGTGGTTTAATGAAATTTCATGATTCCAAAACCTTCACAATATTTTAATGTATGAAGTACATGATTTACAAATCGTTTACGTATAATTCGTTATTAGCTAACGATATATTAAATATCACCAAAATGCAACTTGGGAAACGGTTCAGGGACAAAACTGATAGAAAGATGATGTACAGGAAAGAGTAAGCATTGGCCAACAAGACAGTACTCTAAACGTAGCCTTTTAAGTGCCTACAGCATGGGCGTATATAAGGGAAATTTGTTTTGCTGAGAACATTTCAAGTAAAAAAAGCCTATAACAACGAAAAATGTCTTTTACATTTTCCCTGGTCTACCAGGTGTCCAGAGGACCTTAAAACTCACCATTTTACGCTAAAATATTTAAAATTTTCCCTACACCACAATTGCCTAGGTGATGCCACCCCCCCCCAGAAATTATTTTCTACATACGCTACTGGCCTACAGCTTCACCTCCTTCAATATCTTATTTTAAAAAAATACATTTATATCGACCTGAAAAATATTTGCATCTAATATAATTCATCTAACTGGAAAAAAAATCATGATAGTCATAAAACCAACCAACTGTGGAAAATTTGATCAATAATAGCTTTTTTTCTATTCAGGGGGATAGAGTTGTTTTTCTAAGTAATAATTTTAAGTATAAATTAAAAACAACATTTATTTTGTTAGCATAACATCATCTACCTCTACTTTATATGTTCTTCACTCTATTTATAGCGTTTTGGCTATAGCCAATTTACGCCCCTTTAAATAAAAAAAATCACCTCTTCAATAAATAAAAAAAAATCAAGAGCAGGAAATTCGCTAGTAAATAATATATTTACTTCGGAAGATTTAAAAAAAAAAAAAATCACAAAAGTATTCAGTTGTAAATAGGATTGAAAATTCTATACCTAATGTTAATAATCCATTACAAGCTAATGACTATTGTAGATTCTAGTTCAAAGTTTGAAGAGTCATATTATTTTTGGAACATCTTTAATCTCACATCCTCCGTTTTATTAGTGGAACGACTTATTAAAGGAAATATGCGGTATTGGAAATTTCAGACTTTTTATTATATGATTCAAACAATAAACTTTCAAAATATATGAACACTTTTAGTATTTCTTCATATATATAGATATTATCTGACGGGAAGTAATGCTGATTACATTTTTTTATCCAAACAACAGTTTGTAAAGAGTTAATCTGGTATAACTAATTGAAATAATTATTCATTAACTGGCTCTTTCCTCAAATTCAGCGATTTATCGAAATTTCTCTTCCCTACATCGCAACGTTTCGATCAGCTGATTACTTTCCACCATATTTGATTCGTACAGTTAATGATCAATCTAAACGTGGTCCTGCTAGTGGAAGGTTCTCCTCCACTGGTTGAGTGTGAAGCTGTTATATTTAAAATATATTCCACTTAGGACGCACCAAAACTGTGCGAAACCTGTAGGAAAGTGAAATAAATAGTGAGAAAGTGTATGTTGGTATATTATTGACCGTACGCTTATTTCAATAATTCTCCATAATTAAAAAAAGTCGTGGGGTTGTATTTTATACTTGAGAAGTTGTACCCTTTTTTCTGGTTATTTATATTTTTATATCTTCAAGAATACATTCACGAGTGAAAACAACTGGAAATTCTACTCTCCAATTGAATAACGCCGTCAATTATAACCTTTTTGGTATTTCTTCTTCTATCAGTAAAGCTTTCAGTAGTTTTCCTAATTTAGCTCATTATTTTTTACCTTGGGTGCTTCTTTTTTTCCTATAATAGTTGAGTAATTATTTGAAATCATTAGTCTAATTATTCGAACAGCGTTATCTCTTGTCGGGCCATAGTTAAAATATTTTTTACTCTCATTAGTACCTGGGTTATTTTCATCCCCGATACGAATAATTTGCTTTTCTCATTTTAAATTTTAATGAGAAGAAAACAAAATACAACAAAAGTCAATTAGAAGTACTCGTCTAAAATGTTATTCAGGATATTCTTAAAACACTGAAGGCTATTGAAGAAATAAAGAAAAGAACGGGAAATTGTAAGAGAGAATAGCTACGTGGGAGGGTGATTGAAGATCGTAAATATTCCGAGATAAGCATATCTACTGTCTCCAGTACACACTTTATCTAGCGTACATAAATTTCTTGCACTCTATCTTGGATTTCTGACCATTATCTGCTCTCAGTGCCTTAGCGAAAGCAAACAATAAAAGCAAGAATTCTTACATTCTCGCATACTTCGCAAGAAGTATGCGAGGCATTTCTAATAAGCATTTAATGCCAGTCGGCGAAAGAAAACGAAAACCTATACATACACCCTGTTCCAAGGCTAGAAAACGGATTCCTGTTTCAAATTACATATACAAATTATCATCGCAATTTAATTTTACAGGTTAATTGCCCAAATTAGAACAATAAATAGAAATATTATAAACATAAATTAGAAAAACACTAAAATAGCTTTACACCACTAGGAATTTAGTCCCATATGTAATACTAATCAGCCACAGAATATTTACTATATATTAGTTACAAACGCTACAGATCATCCCACCTTCCAGAAACTAGAAAGTTTACTTCTCTTTATCTTTCTCTTGAATCTGAATGAATCGCAAGCCCGAAACCTTAATTTTTTCACCATAGCATCCATAAACCTCAGATTATTTGCTCTGGAATCCTGAAGATGTAAACTATAACAGGGAAAATAAATTGCTTAAGTTATTATAATCATATTTTTATTTTGGGTTTTGATTAATTTATACAATCGATTATGCTTCTTATTATTTCTGCGTATTACTAATTTATATTAAAATGGTAAATAGTAGTACCATAGTTTTAAAGATTTCGCATTATAGTTATAAATAGGAAGGACCCTTTGTATTCTGATTTCGTATCATTTTTGAAGTTTTTTTTTGTGCTGAGTCGAATGGTACCACCGCCAATTCCATAGAATAATTATTTTGGAAGATAAATCGGTTTTATATTAAGAAAGAAACTGAATTACAACAAGTATTCAATTTATAAAAGTCATTTATTACACAATAGGTGGAGAGATGTATAATTCCAAGTGAGTTTTTGTATGCTGAGTCAAACAAATAAACCAGTCAGCTGTTTAGCCCTGGTTGCTAGTGACGCTTGCTAATTTTTAGTGCTTCTTTTTTTCAATTTTAAGTGGTTTTTTCTTTAAATTCCTTGTAATATTTATTAAGAATAGTTTCATTTAAGTGTTCAGATCAAGTTTATGTAGTTTTTTCACCTAGTAATAGCCTATGAGGGAAGATATTTGATATTGAAGTTTGCTAACCTGAAGCTAGAGGAGGAGCCGGCTCCATTGTTGGGACAGGAGGCTGCCTTCAATTGTTTCTTCACTCAGGGAGTAGACTTTACATTATAAACAATTCACTTTATTTTTTATTTTCATCATTTTTCTTTGTATTTATATTTAATTTATTTTAGTGCTGTTAATATAAAGTTCATCTTACTCCATGGATATGGAAAATAATATAATTATAGAACCTAAACCCCCGGATCCCGGGGTTTCTTCAATAAATAGCTTTAAATTTGAGTTACCACCCGGTCGGTGGACAAAAAAATTTATTGTTATGAGCTTAGCTCCCAATAGAGAAAATAAAACCTTTCGAGATTTCAGCCCTTTTAAAATTTGCAGATTTATAAAAAGTTTTGGTCCTCATATAAATGTTAAATTTTTGAAAACAGGAATAATACTTTTGGAAATTTCCAACGAAAAAGATTTTATTAATCTTGGAAAAATTAAATCTTATGAAAATCATGAAATTCAATTCTCCTTACACAGATCGCTAAATTTTTCCAAAGGAGTCATCACTTGCGATGAATTCCTTCATTGTTCAGAGGATGAGCTTAAGGAAGAATTAGCCAAACAGAACGTAGTTGAGGTAAAGAGAATATTTAAAACGATAAATGGATCAAAAATTCCAACTCCATCTGTCATTGTTACTTTTAATCGGTCTGATCTACCTGAAAAAATAGTTTTAGATTTTTTAAGTGTACGAGTCATTCCGTATTATAGACCACTAATCTGTTTTAATTGTTATGGATATCGGCATGGAAAACGTCAGTGCAGAGAACCAGTTTCCCTGTGCGGTCGATGTGGATTGGCAAAGCACGAGGGAGAATGTGAGGCGAAGTGCCTCCATTGTACGGGTCCCCATCCTGCCTGGTTCTCCTCATGTCCGATATATAAAAAAGAAAAACAGATTGAGGAATATAGAAGAAAGCATAAAGTATCATATTTCCAAGCAGATAAATCCCTCCAACCTAGAGTACAGGTTCATCCTAGTACCTCTCATAGTTACTCGGAGGTCGCCTCAGCATTACCAACTAAAAATATACTCCTGGAACAATTTGAAAAACTGACATGCCTAGTACAAACTCTTGCTGAAAAAATTAATTATTTAGAATCATCAATAGGTAATAAATCTCCCCAATTAGTTAAAGATAAAATTGAAAATAAAAATAAATCTAAAATTCCTTCTAACCAAAAATTATCAAACACATTAGAAATATCAATAATTCCCGACCCTAAACAGAATATTTCTCAATCAAGCCAACTACCCCTTCCGAAAATAGGAGATAAAAGGACTAGACCTCCTTCCCAGAATTCTACTCCTTCGTCATGTGGCTCTCCAACATCCTCTCGTGTGGATGACGGGGATTTGAATCCCAAAATTCGTAATAAATACAAAAACAAAACAACAAAAAAATGAACATCGCCATTATAATAATTATTTATTTATTTACTAATCAAAAACACATGGTTATGCCTTTTCAATCTCCAACATCAGTTCAATGTGTTTTTCCTTTTCCTTACACAATAATGCTAAATATGTACTCCCAAATGCTTACTATAATTTTTTCTTTAGAATTCTTTCATAACAATTTATTCGTACATGCTCTTAATATAATAGTCATATTAGAGTCTACGTCTTACGTTTATAAAAATGTATTTGAAATAATTACCTACATAAATTTATTAATGAATGTGAATAAAAATAATTACTTCAATATTGCTAGCACCTTAAAAGTTATAAATCTTCAAGGCTTTGATATATTAACTATATTACATATAATTTTTAATTTTCACCTTTTTCCGCGATTTACAGATAATAAATTTGTATTAAACTCTTCCAAGCACATTCCATGACCATTCTGCAATGGAACATTAATGGTTTACTTTTACACAAAGCAGATCTATTTTCAATATTAAAGGAAAAATATTGTCCGTTAATTTGTCTGCAGGAGACACACCTGAAGGAAAATAGCAATTTCACCCTCAATAGTTATAGTCACTTCCGGAAAGATTATTGTCATGGACTTATTGCTAGTGGTGGTGTTAGCGTGTTAGTCAGTCATGATATTCCTTGCACTGAGGTTCCATTGGTGTCGGATTTGCAAGCTGTGGCTGTACGGATATACTCTCATCACTCATTTACAGTATGTTCCATTTATTTACCTCCAGGACAACCTTTTGATGAGAACCAATTAACAGATCTTGTTGCACAGCTTCCCTCTCCACTTTTCTTACTTGGAGACTTTAATAGTCATAGTGGTGTTTGGTTCTCAGAAACAACAGATACTAGAGGGCGTATTGTTGAGTCTTTTCTTAACTCATCTCAATTAGGTGTCTTGAATGATTCTTTTCCGACCCATCTATGTAGCTCTACAGGAACTCTATCTTCCATCGACCTTTCTTTGGTTAGCCCTGTCCTTCTCCCTCGATGCACTTGGTCCACCATGGACGACCTTTATGGGTCGGACCATTTTCCAATTCTAATACATTTTCTGGAAAGAAATCCTCCCCAGTCTCGTTTACCTCGCTGGAAGATGGACGAAGCTGATTGGGAAAAATATAAAGAAATTACAGATCTTACTTGGGTAGATGTAAATGAGAAATGTATAAATACTCTGACAAAAGAAATTAACAGTACAATATTGTCTTCAGCAGAGGTAGCCATCCCGAGAACTAAACCTCGTAGTAATAGAGTATTAGTTCCATGGTGGAATGAAGACTGCGCTTCTGCTGTTAGAAAAAGGAAAAAATGCCTAAAAAAATTTAAGAAACATCCTTGTTCTATGCATTTAGAAGAATACATTAATAGCAGAAAGCAAGCAAGATTTGTAATTAGAACACAAAAGAGGGATTGCTGGAGGAGCTTTGTTTCTAATATTAATATATTTACAACCTCCACAGAAATCTGGAATACAGTTAGAAAAATAATAGGCCGCTACAAAAGTAGAATGCATCCGCTTAATATCATTAAAACACCAACCGAAACCATAACAGATCCTCTGGAAATAGCCAACCATCTCGGTAGATTTTACGAAACTATTTCCTCTGATTCGCATTACTGTCCAGAGTTCCTTCGTATCAAGCAATCAAAAGAATCCCAAAACATGTATACACTTATAGACCCACATCACCCTTTAAATCACCCCATTTCGATTCAAGAATTTGAAGAAGCCCTCAAATCTCGTAAAGACACTTCTCCCGGCCCGGATAATATTTGTATTGGAATGGTTAAACATCTAGCAGAAGAAAATAAACAAATTATAGTAAAGTACTTTAATAAAATTTTTCAGACAGGCAAAATTCCCGAATTATGGACCGAATCAATATCAATTCCGATTCCAAAAAAAAACCAGCCTCCTTTCCTTGCATCTAGTTATAGAATGATTTCACTGACGAGTTCCCTGTGCAAACTATTTGAAAAAATCATAGTCAATCGCCTCCACTGGTATTTGGAAAGTAAAGGTTTGCAGGCTAAGTGGCAGAGTGGATTTCGACGAGGTAGAAGCACGCGGGACAACTTAGTGAAACTCGAGATAGAAATTAGAGAAGCTTTTAGGAAAAAGAGAAAACTGTTAGCTGTTTTTGTGGATATAAAAAATGCTTTTGACACTGTTTGGAGAAGATTTATCTTGGACTGCTTAAGTGAAATGGGAATACAAGGATATGTCCTAAAATTCATCAAGAACTTTTTATCAAACCGATCGTATAGAATTCGAAACGGAACAGCACTGTCTGAAGAATTTATTCAAGCAAACGGTGTACCGCAGGGAAGCGTCATGAGTCCACTTCTCTTCTCCATCGCCATCAATCGAGTCCTGCAAATCATTGAACCTCCAGTAGAAGGTATGCTCTATGCTGATGATCTCGTTTTATATTCCTCCGATCGAAGCACAGAAAATCTTCAGAATAAAATGCAGTCTGCTTTAAATTCAATAAATGAATGGTTCAATGAGCATGGGTTTGAGATCTCCTCTACAAAGACTGTATCCGTCCTCTTTGCTTCTCGTAAAGTCGACAATCCACCTTTACTCTATATAAATGACTTTTTAATCAAGAATAATCAAAATGCAGAATTTTTGGGCCTAACTTTTGATCGCAATCTAAATTGGGGCTCACATCTAAAAACTCTGAAAGATAAATGTTTGCAGTCAATGAATATACTTAAAATGTTAGCAAATACCTCTTGGGGTGGTGACCGCACAAGTATGCTCATGCTCTATCGAAGCCTTATCAGGTCCAAGTTAGACTACGGATGCATGGCCTATGGCTCTGCCTCTCCGAAAACGCTACAAATGTTAGACACCATTCACCATTCTGGCATTAGAATTGCCACCGGAGCTTTCCGTTCCAGCCCCGTGCTGAGTCTTTACGCGGAATCTGGAGAACATCCCCTTGAAACACGTAGAAACCAGCTTTCTCTTAATTATTTTATATCCATAAAAGCCAATCCCTCCCATCCGCTTAATGAATGTTTTTCGAAACTCAATAATATACAAAAATACAGAAATAGAAGAATACCTTTTACTATCAGAATTCAAGATCTCCTTCAAAGCCTAAATCTCTTAGAAAACCCACCAATCCTACCGGAAATACCATATAATGATGCACCCTGGACTCTGCCTCCTGTTACAATGAATCTTTCTCTAACTAAGTTCATTAAGAAGCAAACGATTCAACAAATCTTCTTACATGAATATAATAAGATCCGTAGCGAAATGCCTTCCTCTTCTGTAGTTTTTACCGACGGTTCTAAAAGCGATGATGGTGTTGGTGCAGCATTTTATTCCGACAGTGGTTCAGGAATGTTCTCTTTACCCCCTGAAGCATCCATCTTCACCGCAGAATTAGTTGCTATATCCAAAGCTCTCAATACCGTAACCCCTCAAAAATCTAAATTAACTGTTTTTTCCGACTCTCTTTCTGCTCTTCTAGCATTACAAAATTCCTATTCTAAGCACCCAGTAATTGTAGATATATTTACTTCTCTTGCGGCTCTCATTAAAAATAAATGCGTAGTTACTTTCTGCTGGATTCCCAGCCACTCCGGTATAAAGGAAAATGAGGAAGTTGACTGTTTAGCGAAAAGAGCCATTAGGGATGGGATTCGTGTTCAAACTATCACATCCAATGATTTTGCCTTATCCGTAAAACGAAAGACATGGGAACCATGGGAAAAGAAATGGTTTACAATAACCGAAAATAAATTGAGGCAACTTAAATCTAGTGTCCAATCGTGGAGGTCGTCGGTGCGCCGGACGAGAAGGGAGGAAATTGTTATAACCCGTCTTCGTATAGGCCACACTAAAGTTACTCACTCGTATCTGATGTCAAAAGGTGATTCACCGATCTGTGAAGTTTGTGGCACATTAATAACAGTGAAGCATATTCTTCTAGATTGCCAATCATACGCCATGGATAGACAATTATATCAACTAGGGACAACAATTGATGAAATTCTAGGCGATGATTCAACAAATTTAACAAAATTGATAAAATTCTTAAAATCAACAGGTTTATTCGATAAATTATAGCTTTAATAATGTGAATTCAATATGAAATTAGTTTGAATGAGGAGCGGTTCGGGGTGGAGGTGTGGTGGCGTCCGGGGGCCTTGCATCGGCCTCTAGACCAGAACGGTCCCAGCCATGGTGGGATGTGGTGGGTACTAAGGAAGCCATGCTATGTAAACCCAGCACATCCCACGAATCATGCCTGTAAGAGTCTCATCATAGACTCCAAGAGAGTGCTGGTGCTGGGTCCTCGGGCTGTCCTCTGCTCCTCTGCTTCGGATCGTTCTTCTCACCTCACCTTTTATTTTTTTTTATTTTTTATTTTTTTTTTCTTGTAACATAATTATTTATTTATTTTTATTATTTTTAATTCGTTTTTATTAAAACAACTAAAGAAATTAATACATAGAATGCTCAATTGACTCTAACGTACCCTATAAAAATGCAAATTATTCATGAATAATCTAGTTCTGTAAATGCGAACCAGCATTATTTACATTGTCTCTTTGGTGAGGTGCAGCTTCTCTCCCTATCTGTGGCCTGGGTTCCGCCGGGTTCGGTCCTGCCGTGACATCGCTGTACTCTCTGGACTGTCACAGTCCCGGGCTCTGGAGATTGTGGACGCCCTCCCGGGGGAGGGGGCGAGCACAACTCCCAGTAGAGCCTTGCATGAATAAGTTTCCCCTGCTAAAGCATTTTTAGAAAGAGAGAAGTGCGGCGGTGTCGCGATGGTTCTGGGCTCGGCTGGTGCCCGTTCCATGGAGTGGGTGGGAGGCTTTTAGATTTAATTTTTAAATTAATGCTTTCAATTAAATTCTCAATTTTCCATTTAATGAAATTAAAACAATATATTTTTAATTTATTTAGGAAGTACCTTCCTTTCGTTGGGTGCCCATGACCTCCCGCGGTTGAATGCACCCTTAATTCCAATTAAAAAAAAAAAAAAAAAACAAATAAACAACCGATGCAATACTGCAAAGGTGTAAAATTTTTCACGTATAAGGAATAAATTTTACAGTTTCAAACGAGATAGTAAATCGATTTTACTGTTAATGCCAGTTATTTGCTAGCACAAGATGTTCAAGAATTCTCTATAGAAAATAATGATGGTAAAGCCGTTTTTCGCAAAATTTTCGCATGGCTAATTGACACATTGATACAAATAGGGCCGAATACGGCGATGCAATAGGATAGCAACTCTAATACGTACATGCAGTTTTAAGTAAAACTAAGCGGGGACCAAAGATAAGCACTGCTTCTTTTTCTCTCCAAACTCCTAATAAACTCAGGTCAGTTGAGTTTCATTACAAATATCTTTGCAACCTGAATGCTCCAAGTTGATGATACATTTTGGCAAACAAAAAATTTCTTTTCAAACCTGCATGAGACTTCTTGGGTAATTATTCTTCAAATTTTGACGTCCATTTATTATTGACAACGAATTTTAGGACAGGTTATCTATAGGTTACCACCCTATTCTAGGCAGAATAGGGCAGATACCTTCTCTTCTTTTCAAACAAAATCCATCACCTCTAGTGGGAATCGAACTCACGCCCTTATGCACGGAGTGCACACGCCTTAGGACTCACGGCGACTGGGTCTCCTCTTCTTTGGTAAAACCAATTTTTGAGACATAAAATAAGGGGATAGTTTCTAAGGCGTGAAATACACAGCGAGAAAACGGTCGATAAAGAAAATGTTTTGAGATCAGATGTAGTAATAAAATGGAAAAGTAATATTAGAGGAGTATTCTACTAATTACTTGTAGGTATGTTAGTTCAAACGGGATTAATCACTTTATGCTTGGGTTTTTCCCCCTACCGCGCCGGAGTAGTTGTTTTAAAACATCAGAAAGGAAAATATTTCATAATCAATTTTTTTGAAAATATATTGAGAATTAATGTTTAGGAAGGGACTTTTCTAAGATTTTTATTGCCTGAAATCCCGGCGCCTTCTTCTGTCATCGTTTCCGCCCCTCCAGAAATAGTCATATCTATTCTTGAAAATATAAACTCTTGGCATATCTCCAGTCTCGTGTTTACTTTATCAAAATGGAGAACTTTCAGGGATTTTTGTTTATTAATTTTTTTTATGTATATAATCATTAAGATTTTAAAATAAATACTTTTTTTACTATAAAATTTGCAATTGATGATCTATTTTAAGATGTAATTGATTCGTACTTCTTATATTTAATTAAAATATTTATTTATTTTTTCGTTGTTGCAGGAAGGATTGACTAAAGGAAGAATAATTTTCTCATAAACAAAGAAGGTAAGATTATCTACAAATATTTTAATCTGGATAAACGATTTTAAGATTACAGATAGATTATGATAAATAAATTTGTTAAGTAGAATAGCCAAGGAGCATTTATGAGAAAACATAATTTATAAGATAATGAGTACAAAATGATAAATTAAAATCAAACAATTATTATTACTACTACTACTACTACTACTAATAAAAAAAAGCGAAAAATACCACCATTATTTATATGGTCCATGTATAATCTATTAGCAATTTGTTGGAAAAGGAGACTACAAACCCAACCATGCCGTGATACCTCTGCCATAGCCTGCTATAAAGACATTAGCTTTAATACGGTTGTTTAGAGAGAAGGGATCGTTAAGTTAAATATTATTGCTTCAGTACGCCCCCGCTCTTGGACAATCTTACACTTGCTTAAAAATATAAACTCAACAGCTGATTTATGGCGGGAGTGTAATGTTCATTTTACGGTCTGCCACCAGAGCTCGGCGTCTATTACATAAATGCCTCTAATCAGCGAATTTAATATCGTTTATCTCATAGATTGATTGAATTATATCTTTTTGTGGATTTGTGGGCATAATTTGTTTTAACCTACTTTCGTTTTCTTTATTAGATATACTACTTTGATGAGTTTTGAGATTTCCAAAAGCAACCTTTCGCTAGATTTTTTAACTTCATTTTGTTATTTTTACAGTTTCTTCTTTTATTATTTAACATAATACTGAGGATGAAAAATATAGAATGCATTATTGTTAAACGAAATAGCGAAAATACAAATTGTTAAATTACAAAATACTATTGAATTTTTTGGTGGATATATCCTATCCTCCCCAACTTATTACCGCATCGTACCATAGAGGTTTTTAAGGCTGTACTATTGAAATATGTATTTATTCAAGTATATATCATATTGCTGGGAATAACGAGACATTCCTGTCATTAACGCATACGTATTAGTATCAATTATAAAATTAATTATAACATTGTATGATTATACGACACAGACTATATCGACAGATGATTTAAAAATGGAGCGTTTTGTATATTTAGCCAGAATTTAATAAATTTATTTTGTTCAATTTCATAATCCCTTCAAATAAATAGACGCTTTGCCGTTGATTTGAAGCTTCGCTTAATTTAACAAGAATTAATTTGTCAAACTGTTATACGAAAGATTTGAGAAAGACATCAAAGTACTTCAAGCCTACGGGGGGAGGGGGCGGAATAAAAATCATTTGACTACGTAATTTTACATGGAATACAATAATAAATTCAAACATCCCCCTTGTTGACAATGTAAATATTATTTAAAAGAATGTGAGGACATTGTTTAAAAAATATAGCGTTTAGTGAAAACTTATTATACTAACGGTTTGTTATTCCTATTTTTTTAGTTGATATTTTTATCAGTAAATGTTTTATTACTTCTGTATTTATGGATTCATTAGTTTGCAAATTGTGTATACCAATTTTAAAATCATTCGTTATATGTTTTGAGGTTCTCAACTGTAGCTGTGCTATCCTTGAGCATTATCTTCACTTTAACTTTTAGTTCACTAATAACTTATTACGAAGAACCTAATAAATTAGGGTTACAAAAATCACCCTTTATCATCCTTTATGGAAACTATATATAAATATACAGGTTTTTGAAAATTTATTAATTTGTTTTTTTAGAGTCCCACAATTTTAGGGATGGTCACTTTAAACAGTTTTGTGACTTTCATAATCAGCCCCAGACCAAAAAAAAATAATCAAAAATTAAATAAATACTTAAAAAATAAGACAAAAAAAAACTAAATAAACAAAATAATAATAAATAAAGTTGTAGAAGACAAATAAATACAAAAATGAGTACTTTTAATTTTTTTTTTCTCAATTCAATATCTCCTTTATTGAAATTTACAATCTGTACAAATATGTGCAATAAGTAAATTTGAACTAACAATGGCAACACTGGATGAGATGAGGGGAGAAGGCAGAAATTACTGCTACTCCCAATAGTTTTAATTTAAAATATATATGTGATTTTTACTTTCAAATGAACAAATCTCAATTTAAGATTCCATTACATTTATATAGTATCTTTAATTAAAGCTCAAATATGTTTAAATTTGGTAGATTTTTTAAAATTTTACATTGTTTTTGAAAATAACCATTCAATTTATTTGTTCATTACTTATAAAACTGAAAATAATATTTAATACCATTTCATAATGGATACTTTTTTACTGCCGGAAATATCCATATCTTATTTATCATGAATGACTATTAAAACGAACTACTTTCATTATTACTTTAATCTTCCATAAATCGATGTTAAACTTTTCAACTGGTTAATGAAATTTTAATGAAACTTTTTTGACGCGCACTCTTGCATAAAACTATTTGAACAGCCTATCCCTAAGGCGATCTTTCTGCTACAAGGTACTAGTAAATACTGGCTGGATTCAAGAGCTAAAACCTTCCTCCTGCACCCGAATGAAGGAAAATGTAGAAACTGCAGTTATTTTCCCCTTCCACGCATTTGAAGGTGGCTACTGCATTTAATGTGATGTGGCAATGGAAATATCGAAAAAGGAAAACCGAAATGAGAAGGTCAGAGTGGAACGGAGAAACCGCGAAAAAATCAAGAAATTCGCTATTACTATTTGGCGGTAAAGAACATCCCAGCAACGTGTATCAATATCCAAATATGCTTCGGGACATAATATGTATAAATACATAGATTGTAAACATACTATATATAATATTAGCAATATATCTTATTTTAATTGGTCCCCGTATGTATGAAATACGGAAAACGGTTAATGAAACGAATATTCAATGAAGCGAAAAGGAATCTGTATAAATAAAATAAAGGTTTTGACTGTTAACTAATATTTTCTTGTCTAGCTAACAAGAAGAAAAATGTGAATAGTGCAGCCATGGTTAGAGTAGTGCTTTGATTGTTGACCTTAAAAAGTTAAGGAACCTTAACTTAAAACATAGAGATTAATTGAGAACAAAATACAGAGTAGAACCAAAGTTATGAATGCTTGAGTAAATAGAATAGATTAACACACACAAAAAAAACAGAGTTTTTTTAATCAACAAGACTGTTGACACACAAGATTGTAACACTGCTTTTTTGTATTCACACTTCAATGACCGGCGGTATATCTGCTAGTTTCATTTATTTAATTTTGGGCATCGCTGCAAGGGCGATCTAACATTTAATTAACTACAAGAAACGTACAAATCATTCGTGTAATAACAAGATTGTAATCTTGTAATCAAAGTCTAGGTAAAAGTGGAAAAAATATAAAAAAAATCAGGTAATGAATAGTAACCGTTAAAAAAATTATTATATATATATATATATATATATATATAAAAATTATTATATATATATATATATATATATATATATATATATATATATATATCGACAAAATATAATAAAAAAAAACAATAGCATAAATATATTAATACAGTAAATGATCTTATGAATTCATATGTATATCATCGTTGCTTGAAATAACTATGCACAAGAAAGGTTTTTTACTATTTAAGCATAGTAAATTATTTTTTAGAGACTTGTATATATGCGTTTAAGGTATTGGAATTAGGTATATTGGCTACCTAGAGTGATTAAACCAGCTAGTTAATAATAATATCGATAGGAGGGACATATAATATTTCAGACATACTCACATATATGCATCCATACCCAAGGATACATAAACAACACTCAGCTGGGAACATTGTTTCCTTAGGGGTGCTTCCGCGTGTGGGCAATTACGAGGACGAAGTAGGTGTGGAGTGCGGCCCTAAATGCTCCATAAACCGGGGCTTAAGTGTCCGTTTTGCGGGCCACTTGATAGCCGCATGTATTATTCAGCCGCACGGACACGACAAATACACCGCAACGTCTCGATATAAGAATAGGCGCACACTAAAGACACCCTCCTAAAGTCAAGTTAGCCTTAGGTTGCCTTTATTTTTCCCTTACATGGCCCTTTAAATGAGTTAGCACGGGATTTATTTCCTCTAGTACTTTCCAACCATGAATTCGTAGGAGTTCGTATGATCTCTCCCTAGCCAGGCAATTTGTAAAGTATGTAGAAAATGTTGGGGAAACGGCCATGTGAGTAAAATTGAAAGAACGATAGATAGGTATAAGTACGAGTATTATCATATTAATATTTTTAGGAGATAATGACACTTTCTCCATAAAATATTTGCCTTAAAACTATAATGCAGTTTTTGCGGGTTATAAAGTTTCTCTACATTTATGTTTTTTACAAGCGTATACGTGATATCTAAAATTTAGTATCCAACGCATATCTCTACTATATAATGTGTTCGAAATGTACGAGTATTATCTCAAACATCATATTCAACAAGTCAACGACAATTATTTCCATCAATGCAAGACAATTCAAAGCAAGAAAAGTATTAAATCATCTAATATTTGTTTTGCCACTTCTAATATTTTTTCACCACTCTCCACTTTACCTGCACCACTTTATCTTTAATAGTAAGAAAATAACGCCACTAGTGGAAGTGACAGTACTTATTCAGTGAATACAATATCAATTTGAAGAAAAATTTCATTTACAGATATTATCATCCTACACTTTAGAATGTAAAACCTTTTTAGTAACAATGATAACCAAGCAAATTATTGTATAAGTTATATAATTTTGTAATGATAAATTATATATGGTAAGTCACCTGAGCATGTATCTTTGTTGACACTTGTTATCAGTAGACAAGTCATTTAATGCGATCGCGGTACTGATAATTATTTGACGTGTAGTATTATCTCACGCGATATGTCACGCTGACTGTTATTAATTGTTCGGTGGTTTCGTTGGCTGATATGAGCTTTCATCGCATTAGGTACGAGTATTGTGAAGTAATACAGTCTTAGTAAATATGTTTGCATAGAGCTCTTGAGCAAATAACACAGTTCATTTAATTTATTAAACAGTAGGTAAAACTGGAATTCCACAGAATGTGAGTAAACAAATGAGAAAGCCAAACATTTTTCTAATAAACAAAGCTGGTACATATTTAATAGGCAGAATTATATGACAGAGAAAGTCAAGTATTCTTGTTTTTAAAAACCCACATTCTCTATATTCAATTAAAAATTTCCCAGACAGTGTCGCGGAAATAAATAATTTAAGAATATCCTTATGTAATGATAATTGGCAAAATGTGAATAATAAAGTAATTGAACTATATAAAATATTTTGGCTAACCCTATGGATTGTCGTGCGAGAGATGGGGGTTTGATTCCCACTTACAGAAGGAACATTTTGACGTTGAGAATCGAATGAAGCCACTTTCAAGGCAATGTTTGTTTAATATCTTGTGAATGGATAAAAAATCCTAGTAAGTGGAAAGTGCCTAGACTAAAGCTTAATATAGTTTCTACCGAATAGGCCTTTTGTATTTTTGATAGGGCCTACTTTCCGGTCAAATCGGTCGTTGAATTTTCTTCGGGCCTCGAAGATTTTGTTGCAATGGATGTGAGATGTTTTTCAAATCACATCGAGGATAAGAATTATATTGAAAAGTATTAAGTGGATGCAGTTTTGTCACTTGTAGCTTTTATTTTCTCAATTTGAAAAAAATAAAATTATAATGTATATTTTTTTCTTTTTTTGTTTGCACTTTGTTTCTTGTTGTAAAACCTTTTAAGACAATACAATAGGTACTTAGAGCTCCTTTAGCCCTTTATCACAGAAATCTATTCTGATTAGCAACCTTTGGTACCTTTAAAAGTTGCAGTCCCTTGCATAATGCTTGACTTCATTGGTCAACATTTCCTCTAGTCAAATGTTTTAATATTGTAAAAAAATTAAGTAAGTTCCTCAAAAAATCTATTTATTGTTTCTCTTCTCAATTGATGCCTCTCTATTTCTCAGATTGATTTTTGTGTTTTGTTTGTTCGTGAATATCATTATTCTGTATAAATTATAATGCTACAAATCTACCGTTAGAAACAAAAGCCATATTAATAACAACAAAAATTAAAATTTATTACATAAAAATTCTGTATGTCTTGAATAAAAGATAAAACTTTCAACTCAATCTCGCCGGTTCTTCCACCCCAATAATTTTCATTCACAAGTAGAAAATTCATTAAAGTGTTGTAATTAAATCTGAACCCTTTTGAGTAGGTACCCGGGGAACTAATGATAGTTCGTGTTGTACTCCACTAATTATACTCTTCATCTAAGGGGTAATAAAATCTTTAATGGCTGTATTACTCGTCCAAAACACATTCACCTCAGGGTTATTATTATTATAAATATTATGAGCTGTTAAAAATGTGCAGTGTTTTTTCTTAGTTTCAGTTTTTACCTAATATATGAAGTGTTCGTGACATGCTGATTTTTTGAAATCTGTATATGCAATCAGTTTATTTGTTATTTTATATTGTTCTATAATTGGTTATGAGTTTTTTTAGTTTTTTAAATTACCCCTCATCCAAGTATTAGTATCTAGTAAGATAAACTGAATGGTTTTAAAAAAAAAAACAACAAAAAACAATAAGCTTTGACTAGTGCAATATTGAATGTTATAAATACAATTTACTTATTTTAAAAACTAACTAATTTAAAACCTAGCCCCTTATGAATCGAGGATTTAGAATGATTGTAACCCCACAAATTGGAGGTCAGATTAAGATATGGACATTTTTTTTTTTTTTTTTTTTTTTTTTTTTTTTTTTTTTTTTTTTTTTTTTTTTTTTTTTTTTTTTTTACTTTCAGAGACTGGTTTCAGTCAATCATTCATATCATTTCTCAATTTTGTTTTATATGTTTGACCAAATATTAGCTGGTCAAAAACTGTAACTATGATTAACGGATGGCTTATGTGAATCCTCAAAATATTATAGTTTCAGTGATATCTATATAATTTTACTAGCTATCGTATGAAAATAATAATATTACACTGTAAGCAGAATATTAAAGAATTTTTACAATGTTTTAAATAGAAACTTACGGCTTCAAAAAATAACAAAGAAGATGAGCTGAACTATAAACCATTACTAAGAAAACCCACAAATAATACATACTATTTTCTTAATAGAATCTCGCCTTTTGCTAATATAAGTAAATAGAAATATTTTTTTTTTTTATGGAAATTTATCATTAACTAACTTGATGGATAAATGAATATCATTGTATATATATATATATATATATATAGGCTAATATTTATCAGAACCTAACAAATAAATTAAACTTCATAAATATATTATTAGAAATATTAATTTATTTAAACGAAAACCGTTTTAAAAATAGTTTTACTAAAGATTCCTGAAGTTCATAAAACAATTTAATCTTTCTTTTTATTTTTCTCTATCAAAATCTAAATTTATAATATATTTTTATAAAATTAACTTCAAAGATTTTCAATAGCCTTCCAAATCCTGATTTAGTCATGTCGTTTACTTTAATGAAAGCTTTCGAAAAGATTTCGATCTCCTGGGAATATGAGACAAGATCCCAAGACAAAGTATATGAAAACCTCGAGACAGACCGGAGAACGAGAAGAGACTGTGGATTTGGGCGAGGACACGTGCCGTAGCTGTAGCACATTTAAAAACAATAATAAGTAGTCGGGGCTAATAGTCAAATAGTTGATGCGCCGTTAAAAAAATATATAAAAACAAATAAAATAATAAGTAGTTAATGAAATTGAACTTTCACATTTTGCAGTTTTTTTTTTATTACTTAGCGGATATCCATATGTATAGTAAAAAGTAGTTTTATTTGTAAATTATTACGTAATGGCTGTGTTTTTCCTGGAAGTCGTAAAAATATAATTACTCCAATTGATAAGTTGGTAATTACAAGAACAATTGTCGATGATATCCCAGACTGAAACTGTTGTTTGGCTTTTAGTAGTTCCTCTTTCAAGTGGAGAGAGGGGAGATGCTGAGCACAGGGCATGGGATACCGGTTCTCTGCTGGTGTGTGTTGCTGTATGTGAATGTGTGAGTAGGAGGGAGGGTTGTGTTGGTGAGGGAGGCGGGGAGATAACCAACAAGACCCGGGTCGAAAGCCCCTTCGATTGGGTAACAGGCCTAACATGGCACCACCAACATAACGGCCATCTTTATACATATCATCCATTCTTTTAGAATATTTACAATAAGAATATATATACATTTAGACCCCATTGTTAGGTTTAAGTTTTATTCCAGGACATGTTATGACAAAAATTAATTTTGTTTTTATGAAGAAATTATAGGAAAAGATTTTAATATTTATATCTTATTATATCTTCTCTCCAGCGGATAGCCGTATTGTTAAATATACAAATTTTAACACGTCCTCAACCATGGGTTCCTCTGAATGCATATGATTATATATATGTATATATATATAGAGTATATATATATATATATATAAGTATACATCTAATAATTAATTATCAAAAGATAATAAGAGAGATATCAGAAAACCAAATGGCGTTGAAAAGTAAAATAAAATGTTTACGCTAGGTATGTAATAATGCAGTTTATGCACTAATTGCTATTTATGTCATTAACAAAGACAGTACTGAGGTTCTTGTTTATTTATATAAATTATTGTTATTGTATGTTATAGGTTTTATGACCTTAGCTATTCTATACGCGCCCTCGAACTACTCATGTACTCAATAAAATGGGGAATTATGTAGATAAATATACTCTCTAGCATTTAAGTACATTAAATTCTGCATTAAAGAAGCAAAAAAAAATCTGAATTTATCTAGAATTATTTACAGAAAAAAAGTTCTTATTAAATGCAGGTCTAAGCAGTTTTAAATCAATTAGAAACACAAATGTAATTAATAAATAGAAAAAAATAGTTTAAGCTGAAAGCAATATAGAAATACTAGTACAATAGAACTAACTGTGAATGACACATGGAACTTATTATTTAGGTGTGCAGTGTCTCGCTGCCTAATGATATTTTTTTTTTTTTTTTTTTTTTTTTTTTTTTTTAAATATGTGTAGTAATTATTTGTAACTTTTTTACTTTAGTATGAATAGTAATTAAGAGTGATTCTAGTTTCTTATGAATGTAATTGAATATTAGCCAATATTTTTTGGACTACGGTACTGGTGGAATTGTTTTTGAATGAACGTTTAACTGAGTGAGATTCTTTTCTTGTTTATACAACTTAACGAATATCAATATGGGAAATAAAGATATTTAATTTTGTATGTAGTTTTGTTGACTGGTGACTTGAAGCCTTCAAAAATATATAAATTAGATATAAAACATTTTTTTTAGGAATGATATAGTCAATTTCTTTTAAAACTATGAATTTATCTGGAAAAAAGGAGAGATACGCATACATTTTTAATTGAATCGACCTTTATAGCGCTTAAAACACACACAACTCCTGTTTGGTTTGCTAGGACGAAGGAAGGTATAGATTCTGGAGACAAATGAGTTTTATAACAGCACAATTTTCAAGCGTTTTACTAAATAAATGAAATATATGCTGTGAAAATAGTCTTGAATGTTTTCGAGAATTACGAGACATGTGTCAAGGTAATATGCCGAAACTGATAAAAACTGGTTGCGATGGTATGACTCATTAGTATTTATGTAGAATTTAACAAGTATCACAAAAAAATTCTTTAAAAGGAGTGATTAGCTAAAAAAAAAATTATATAAATAAAATTTTGCTACTTGATAAACGTTTGGATTATTTTTTAGGTTTAATGGAACATATTTCGATGAAAAAGTTTAAAACAAATTCTAACTTTATCACCTTTTATGCGGAATAAAGTATGTTATGAAAAGAAAATGTGTCAATACGGTTTGTGAAAGAAGATAGGAATTTTCCCTTTCATTTTGATTGCCTTCGGTCTTTATTGTCGTGGCCGTCTATTATAGGCTACGACATAAAGGCTGTCAAACAATAAATTGATGTGCAAGATAAAGAAAAGTGTCTAGCTACAAGAAAGGCAGATCGGGAAAATATGACATTTCATCAGAACTTGCCTCACATAAATCTTTTGCAAATTTACAATAACGTAAAATATGTGCACACTCTCCTTTGTAAGTGCATTGCCCTAAAGCAAAGAACCAATAAATAAAATAAAAATAATTTACAATAAGTAGATTCTAAGACAGTTTTGAATTATTTTAAGTACCGCATTAAAAAAAGGTATATAAGAAAACTCTGAGTTGTACGCCAAATGAGAATTAGTGAATAGCAATAATATAAAGTCATCTTTAGTAAAACTACGCATGTTTACATGATATTAGCTATAACAATAAATTCTTATGTGTGGAATCCACAAATGTACGCAATTCCTGATAGAACAGGGACATACAAAGCCCTACTTAAAACAATTTAAAATAACTGTTGACGACCGATGGACAAATAAACACTTTCAATCATATAATGACTAAGAATCCTTAAAACCTTAGTGTTAAAAACTAAAAGTTGGCCTGAGTCAAGAAACAATTTATTTGAGAATCACAAGGGAATTCGGCAACATTGTTGTGTTGATGATATATTAAATAACTAGAAAAATTAATAATAATAATAAGAAGAAGAAAACGAAAAAATTTAATCTTGTTTTCATTTTCCGTTCTTCTTCTTATTATTATTATTCTACAATTTTTATAATATTAGACTACACAATATATAGTCTAATATTATAAAAATTGTGTTACATATTATGTAACACAATTTTTGTCTCTTTTCAACTTACATAATTTCTTTGTTTTTACCAATCTGCTACATTTGCTACAAATTGCTGCTTTTTTTTTCTACTATATGAATGATGAAACAACTTTTACTAGGCATTTAACAAAATATTGCGACTTATTATTTTAAGTTATGCGTCAAAATATATGGAGTATGCTAAAAATAAAGGACTCCACCATAGGGTTACTATGATTGAAAAAAATAATTAACATTTTAATACATTTATATGTATGGTGCAATTGCTTAATACAGTGGCAGTGGTTTGAAAAAAAAAAAGTGAGTCTGAGATTAAAATTGTCTGGCTTTAGATAAGTATGACAATGTGCCGTGAATATCAAGCTCTGGCCCTATGCAATTAATTAATCATACTGTGACATGAAGGCCAGCCAGTGCAAATTAGTAACTAAAAAAAAAAAAATTGGGAAAGTACTGGAGCATAAATTGGGGGGTTATAACCTGCCAGACTAACTTTTCGTAAACAATATAAATTTTAAAATATAACTCTATTAACGGAGCAAAGAACTGTCTTTGATCTTACTCAAAGCGGCCGAATTGATGTGACAACTTCTATAATTATCAGCATAATTTTTAATTGCGATTGTAAACATGGATTCTGCATTGATATTCAATTAACTTTCTATTATTATTTACAGCACATTTCAAGATTAAATAGAAAAATAAAATATTCATATTTCTTTACTGAACTTGCCGCTTATGAGGAATAAAACATTTAATTTAATTATCATACTTCAAAACAACTTTTCTCTTTTAATATTTATTGCGAAAACCATAATTTATTACTTGCATTAAACGCGGTAAGTAAGGATTTAATAAAGTTTATTGTCTTGATTAACCTAATTAATCAGATGAGGATAAAATGGCGGGTTTTCTCTGAAGTAGTTTAAACCGCATGAATTAATGGTTAAGCGAAATATAATGGTTAATTTCTTTAATTGAAATTTTATAATTTTAATTATCTTATAGTAATAAAGTTATTATTCAATTTCTAAATTATGCTGTCATAATTAGCTGTGAACACTTTTATTCCCTCGAGTACCATATATACAATAATTGGTAGGATATAATCAATTTATTTTTCATTTATGGCAACTGGTTTTTATTTTAATGTTTATTACGTGAAGGATGCGGTACGGCGATTTATCTTTATTGAGTAATAACATTCCTTTTAGGGTGGTAATATCAATATATGAGCTATTGTAGGCTCCATATCTGTTTATTATTTTCACAACATTTTAAAATGGATAATACTTAAACTATACCGAATTTATAAATTTTTGGTATGTGTCTAACATATTAAGACTTAACGGAGATTTATAGAATTGGTTTTTAGGATTAAAATTCGAATTTCATTAGGCTGAATGCCTGAGGCTATAAATATAATATACACAACGTAATATAACGATTTATAATTAATTAAGCCAAGTTGAATACACCGGTTGCCGTAAATCTCCTAAGATAAGTTTTTCATCACTGTGAACATCTACATCCTCCATCCAGCAAAACTTGCAATCAAGTTAAGCAATGCCTCAAGTGGCGAGTACTTGGCAGTTTGACCGCGAGGCAAATTCAAGTATCGTTGGCGCTATAAAGTGGTTGATAAATAGATCCATACAGGGCATTTCAATGTTACAATGGGTCTTATAAAAGATTCATAAAGTTCATATTTATTGTCGGAACTGAGTTTTGATTTTCTATTGAAATAAGGATAAGTCTGGCAGAGGACTTGATTGGTTATGTGTATATATATATATATATATATATATATATATATATATATATATATATATACCTACGTATAAACGTGTTTCAATAACAGAGTTAGTCATGTCGTTATTATTTCGTAATATAAATATTAAGTCTTTATACTAAAATAGTTTTAGTGTGCATAGAGTTAGTAAATGATTCGTCAATCATATTGGTAAATAGTAATCACTAGCCTAAGCATATTTGTCAAAATATTTAAAAAAAAATGTTCAAACATAATTCTAACATTGAAATATCATAAAATACCTTCAATAATTACCAAGAGCCTGAGACCATAGAATCTGAGATGATATCTTGACTGGATCTGAGCTTGTACTGGGTTTCCAGCGGATGTGCCATGCCGGTACCACATGGGCAATACGACGGGACAACAACCTTGGGTACAGAGACACTTTCACTGAGTAACAAGAAGGGACAGGCAAAATGCGAGCAAGAAACTATTGGGTTAACATTTTTTTTGCTCGCCTTTACCCACCCCCATTTAGGTTTACAGCCCTCTCTCTCGGAGTTCGAAAGGGAATCTTATTTGAATAGGTAGAACTCATTAAAGGGTTGTCACAATAGTTCAATGGATCTTTGGTCTCGCGCCAAGGACAATTGGTCTTCGCCAGGGCGACGACCTAGCCCAAGCCGGAGGACATGTATTGAAATGGAAATTTTAGGACACTAGTATTTCTTGAATTCGAACGATGAGACTAGATCTAACTACACAAATACACACACACACACATATATATACCTATGTGTATATGGAAATAAAAATATTATAATTTAATACTGCTATATCCGTTGCAATTCTGGTAAAGGGAAAGGGCAACAGTTTCAGAAACAAGAAATAAAGCTTTCAGGCATTTATTATTTTAACGCCACGTCCTATTTATACACAACGTAGTGTGTTGTTGAAAAATGTGATCACTAGTAAGTCAATTTTATAAAGCAAAGATTTTTTGAAGTTGTTCATAAATTTACTTGATTTTAAATCTAGTAGTTTTTGACATTCCTCTTGAGTACGGTGGAAATTCAGTTACAGAAATTTAGAAATAATAACCAAAACTTTTATTGCCGGTCCAACTTTTATTTGGGCAATGAAATATGTGCGTTTATTTGATCTTTAAAGAAGCTTAATTCCTGTCCTTTTCTCACCTAAATGAAAATTATAGTGAGTCGACAATTGATTAAGGTGTTGAGACAAACATAATTGATGACAATTCAGGAGGCATTATTGTTCCTTGGTGAGTTAAGCGGGGCAGCCCGATAATTCTTGTCCAGACATTTGGCTATTTAGAAGAGCACTGAAGATGGGGTTGTTTTCAATAAAGCCGGCTCTTCAATAGAAAAGTTTTATCTCCTGAACGTTTGAAAGTTTCAAATCGTTATTTTTTTTTCTTAAGTTTAACTTCTTTTTCTTTTTACTTTTGATCAAAACCAAAACATGTTGGCGATTGTGAAATACAAATTGCATTTTTATTTTATTATTTTATAACGGTCAATAAATTATTCTCTATTTTAGCATTATGGTTTGATTCGTTTTACAATGTTTTTCTTTTCTTATCTTACTCTGAATTTTATGAAGCGACATTGCTTTTTTGAATAAAAGGAGAATAATTGAACTTATTGCGCTCAGGGAAATGCAAATGAGCGACCATACTGGACGTCATTTTGAAACGTACAAATAAGGTAGTAAACCTGAGAGACTATGATTATAAGCGATACCTGCTGTGTTGAAGGGTGTACTTGACAAAAATACCCCATACCCCTGGACTCCGCCGATTACAAATATATGCAAACTATTTGCGCCTGTTGGCAGTAAAAACCATCCATTTCCATTTTAATTCATCGGACACGAGGCGTAAAGCCAACCAGATTTGGAGCCAATAGCTATTTTGCCGTAGGAACCCTTTGAAGATTTGCCGCAAAGGATTTACGCCATTGTTTAGGGGATGATGGTTATTATCTTAGGCAATTCCTTAATAAATGGCATTAGATGACGGCCTCTGTATAGTCATGGTTGGTGTACTTAACCATGTAGAGGAGTAGAATGTGAGAGGGATATAAAAGGGAGAGTGTTGAGATATTTTATCTTATTATAGACTTTAGATTCATTAATGTTTCCAAAAAGCTTGGAATCGACAGGTGTGAGAAAATGTTCACTCTTGTATCTGCCTGTTTAACGAAACAGGCAGATACAAGAGTGTAAATAACGAATTTCCTTTCTTTTGAAGGTTGTAATAGCACATAGATACGAAAATGTTAAACTTTGAAACGTGAACATTAGACACCTTTATCACCTCTTAATTCAATTCTTCTTGATCCGTCAACATTACGAAATTCCTTGTTTAAAAATAATCATGTAGCCGTTTTCCTGTATTTTTAATCCAGGAACGAAAGAGAACCAAAGTAATTTCTTTTTACTTTTTTTGTGTGTTTTTTTTTTTTTATCTTAGTATTCAGTTTCCCCAAATAAAGATCAGTTCAAATTGGCATCTTTGGCTAATCAAAATAAGATATTTAATATTTAATCTTTTAGCTCGGTTCCTCCCGCCCTCCGTAGAAAGTAACCCCGCTTATGTGGTTGACCTCATGACGCATGACCGATGTGCCGACTAGAACATTTTACGGTTTAGAACCCATATATGAGCCGCTTATTTTGAAAGTGGCCTAACTCCATTTATCTTCAAATCGAGATATTGAAAGTTTTGTGTTTCAATGAATTTAAAAATATACGTATGAGATACTAATAAGTCATACTGCTTAAGAGTCTCTAAAGATGTTAAATTTAAAGTTAAAGATGTTAAAGTTAAAATAGTGGCAATTATTAAGTAAATAACGTGCGTTTTCTTACTATGAATGGAGTTGGGTCACTTTAAAAATTAACAGCCAGATTCATTATAAAATTTGAAGGTGCCCAAGTCCATTCAACATAATGTAAGATGTTTCAAAAAAAAAAAAAAAAACTAAAAAAACAAAACAAAAAACAATACGGTATTTGTTTTACATATCTAGAAAACACTTCGGAAACATAATTTATGCGATTCAAAACACTTTTTAATTAAAGAACATAGAAAATTACAAACCTAAATTTATTGGAATTGAGGGTGCATTCAACCGCGGGAGGTCATGGGCACAAACATAAATTTATTACAAAACAATTTACTATTCGTCTACATTTTGTGCGTGAGAAAGCGATTTGAAAAAATCATGATGTTCTATGTATCTGATGTTGTATGTATCGTAATAGGTCAATTATGTCCTTAAATTTTGCTGTTGTAACTTGTCTAATATTTTTATACAATGGTCTCAATACAATATTTTCGGACCTTCTTGGTCGACCCCGACGTGGTAATAAATTCAGGACTTTAAAATTTTCATTTTCATTCATTGATGTCTTATAGAAAATTTTATATGGTTCATTTCTGACAAAACGCATCCACCATATTCTTAACCAGTTTACTGATTCTCCATCAGAATTCTTGACCCTTTTAAAAATTGCGTCTTCTAATAATTTTGTTGATACAAAATCTTCCTGTCTCATTTCATTTACAATAAAATTATTACCCTTCCGACACTTTTTAATAATCTTAGGGAACGAACAGTACATTATTTTGTTTTTATGCCATTTCTACCACGCCAAAATCTCTATCATTTGGTAAAAACGAATGTCCTGATATTAAAAATGTATGATCTATAATTTCTACATTATTATCCAAAGCTTGGACAATTTTCAACCACATTAAAGCTACTTTAATGTTTCTATTTTGCGGTGCACATGTCACTGTAATCTATGATGTGTTTTTCACTTCTTAAATTTTTAATATGTTTTAAGATGCATGAAACAGCTTCTTGAGCACCTCTGGATGCAATAGTACATGTAAACATTATCGTTATGAAAATTGTGTATACCAAAATTTAGAATAGTATACATATTGCGTTTGTAATATGCTACTGAGGTAGTCAGCTTGGGATACGGTAATGAATTTGCAAGTCGAATGAGAAAGCAAAATCGTAATCCGAATTACGTGATACTTGCTTCTGAGATTGTTTTAGTGAATTTCTAGCCGATTCAGCTAGTCTTAAATGGACATCGTGTTCTTCGGTGAGTTTATTCTTTTCTTCATCATTATTCGATGCTTTAATTTTAATGTTTAATAAGTCGCATTTTTGGCATGTATCTATGAGCGGTTGGTGGAAATGTAAATCAAAATCTTTTTTAAATATTTTCCTATAAGTCCACTCATTAAAGGCTTCTATTCCATTTTCCTCGCAGTGAAGCTCGTATAAATCAAACATTTTCCTGATAGTTAGATCTGGATGTAGATATCTTCTATTAGGATTATGAGATCTGGTATAATGGGATTCAAAATTAGGGAAACTTTTAATATGGTTTTGAACGTGCTTTTTCGCTTCTTCAGGAAATTGTCTTGATGATCCAGCCATCCTCCCACGCATATCATTGCCCACATTTGCAGAGTTTAGTACTCGTTTTAAGCGTCCTTCGCTTACTTTAAAACTATCCAAAAAGAATTTTTTACAGACGGGAATTTTTCCGTTTTTAGAACGTAACAAATATCTAAAACTAAACTTTCTGGGTGAACCTTTTCCGTTTGTTGGACGTCTTCGTTCCACAAATTTGCGCTCGACAGCTTCGTGAAGTAATATATTTTGTTTGTTAAAATCTGCCAAAACCCAAAACTTCTCAAAAATATTCTTTCTTTCTTCTTCATTGTAATTTTTTGTGCAAGCATTCCGACAACCACAATCTTTGTTTTCGAACATTTTTTCAGGAACAATATTTCCGGTTTGAGTGCAATATCTTTTTCCTGAATTCCTTTTATTCTTTCGCAATTTTTGGATGTATGATGCTTCAATCTTTTCTCCATTGTTATTCGGATCTTCATCCTCTGAAGACGAATATTGTTCTATAATTCTGTTTCTTTTTCGATTTTTTTAAAATTATTAGTTACTATTTCTTCTTCACTATCTGAACTAAATGGTCTTATTCTGTTTTTCCTCATGGGTGAAATAATTTCTGAAATTTAATATTAAATTTTAAGTTTTATATTAATTAAACGTACAGGTTAATAAACTAACGGAATTGTCCCAAAAATGAGATTAACTTCTAAATACTAATTAATTGAAATTACCTTCATCACTGCTTTCCGAAATTATCAATAGTAAATATCTTGATGTAACTATAAATGGAGTTGGGCCACTTTCAAACTACACGGCTCAGTTATTTAATTAATTCTGAAAACTTATATGTAAAAAATGTATCGTATTTGCTCTGAATATAAGCAACCTGAAGTGTTTCATTGATAAATAACATGAAGTTGTACATGTAACCATGGTAACCGGCAAAAATTTGAAAAATGGAGTTTCCATTTACATGTTACACATTTTGAGAGATTCGACAGCTTTTAGACTTGTTGTTTTTTGGAGAATAGAGATTCTCGAAATGTTTTCGCTATATAGACTTTTTTAATTAATGTCAAGGTTTTGAACATTTACTGCGGTTTAATAATCTAAGTTATTGAAATGTTGGTTTTGTTTGGAGTTAAGGAAGTATCAGAAACAGTAATGCTATGTTAAAAGTTTTCGGATCTTTCATTTTCTAAAATATTTCGAAAACGGTTGGGAAATCGAGGTAAGTACTAATTAAAATTAAGTATTAAAAAGTACTAATTTCTCGACAAAAAAGGTTCTGAAGTAATTCGAAGGGGAGAAATAAGTGCTTAAACCTTTGAAGTTGATACTTCGTTTATTTGAACGGTTTTAATGTTTTCACATCACCTCTCAGTATAAGTAGTGGAGATAATAACAATGTTATTAATAACAATATTTATTTATTTATTAAGTGCTTCGTTTCGCGGACAAAAAGCACACTGAGGTAAGTCTTTCAAGAAACCAGGGAGAAAGTGAAAATTGTATTATTTTACAATTAAAATAATATTAAAAAGTAAAATAAAAAGTCCGTCACGCAGGAGCTGCATAACTAAGCACTTTCCTCAGAATTTGGGTAGTGTAGACTGCTTTCCAGAACAATTTGCTTAAAATATCCTACATAAATAAAATAAAAACATGAATAGTTCTGTTTTAAATTTGTAATGAGTAACTGATCAATTACTAATTTGCTTCCAGAGTTATGTTATTACACTACTTAATAAATGCAAAAAACCTCATATTATCGTATTTTGATCTAACGCAGGAACAGGATACAGTCCCTCTATATACAAAGCGCTCCTTGCGGCGGCTTTGTGAACCTACGTCTGGCGGGCTTTTCTATTGAAATATATTACAAAGTAAACCCCCTCTTTCCGATTGACCGATTCAGCTCATTTTTACAATACTTCTTTCTCATGAGTTACCCACGACTTATACCGCGTTTCGTTTCAATACAGCAGAAATTACGACCGGTATGAGTATATTAGGAATTTGGGTCCGGAGTAAACCCCCCCCCCTTTCTAATGAACCGATTTAGTTTATTTTTACAACAAATATTTACCTGTAGATTACCACTACGAATACCGAGTTTCGTCGAAATATAGCAAAAATCGTGGCTGGTAGTGGCGAATTGGTATTGTGGGTCCAGAGTAAACCCCCCCCCCTCCTAATGAACCGATTTAGTTCATTTTTATATCTCACTTTTCTCTCTATATTACCACTAAGAATACCAAGTTTCGTTGAAATATAACAAATATTACGGCTGACATGGTCAAATTAGTGTTTTGGGTTCGGGGTAAACCCCCCCTTCCGGTGGACCGACTTTGGTGGTTAACGAACTCCTTCAATCGTTTGCTAATTGAATGCTATATACCAAGTTTCGCGACGAAAAAACAAAAACTCTGGCCGCTATCGTGTTAACAGACATATATATATATATATATATATATATATATATATATATATATATATATATATGTATATGTATATATATATATATATATATATATATATAGATATAGATATATATATATATATATAAATTTTAACGGGGGTCATTTTCGGTGTCTACTAGGTAGGGATACAGATTTGAAGAAATTTTTTAAAAATTCCGTCATGAGTCCAACCTCAATAGCTACTTTCCTTCGGAGGAAAGTGCTAAAAAGAAAAAGAAAAATGATTAATATAAATTTCAATTTTAAACTATAAAGAATAATAACTTATTCATGGAATGAAAATGTAGTTAATTAACCTGTCTTCGGGACCCTCATATGAGATCGTATAATCCTTTAAATTGTAAATATGTCAAGATACTGTCTAAGTACTGGCTACCTTCAGCGAGAAGTTCACACATGTTGAATGGTATGGTTAAGTCTTGTCTTCTAATGCAGTCTGTTAGAATATGCTTTATTGTCAGTTCAGTATTACAAATTTCACATAATGGTCTCTTGTCTTGTCATAAGGTACTGGTGAGTAAATCTTGAATGGCCAATCCTAAGTCGAGCCAATACAACCTCCTCTCTCCTATTGGCTCGATAACTGGATGGCCAGTCTTTGACCGTATGTTTTATAGTCCGTAATTTGTTGTCCGTAAGTATCGTCCAAGCGTGTTCCCAGTATTCCAAAATAAATGTCTTAACAGATCTGTTCATGTCTTCATGCGGAATTTGTCCATTATGGGGTCTGCAATCGTATTTTTCCCTAGTCCTTCGTGACCAGGTAGCCAGTACAATGTTACATGTTTTTGTTGAGAGTGTATTGTCTTTAATATTTTTGAGAGTAAAGGATGTGAGGTGTATTTGTCCTGTAGTGCTTGAAGTGCACTCAGTGAGTCAGTATAAATAACAACGTCTCGTCTGTCTGAAGTCGGTATGTTCTCCAAGCCAATAAGAATGCCGTAGAGCTCAGCTGTAAATCTACTGCAGAAATCATTTAGTCTTTTAGTTATTATCTGATCTTCTATAACAGCTGCTGCTCCCACACCTTTATCGGATTTTGACCCGTCAGTGAAGATAGAGAGTTTCTGGCAGTTTTGGATAGTGAAAATTTTAAAGATTTCATTATAGATTAATTACATTACAATTAACAATTAATTACATTATAGATTAATTTCATGAATAAAAATATTACAAAATATAATATAACAGTACTATATAGGGGTCTCCCGTGGTCTAATGGCTTGCGCCTTGGATTCATAAGCGGGAGATGGTGGGTTCGATTCCCAACCTCCGGCAGGAATTTTATCATCCCACGGCTCGCTGGTAAAATTCCTCGCTGCACCCTGGATGTCGGCGCTAATGACCTAGATGTAGATGCGCCGTAAAAAAAAACAAAAAAAAAACAGTACCATATAATGTAGTAATAGTATAGTAGTAAATTATACTTATAGTAAGATTGCTAAAGAATAATAATAAAGAAGTTCATTTTTCTTGACAATAATTAATAACAATTTCTTCTAAGTTGATATCTTGTATCAACCATTTTTATATAAGAGTTTTTTCTGTGTGGTGATCACGTTCCTTCATTTTTGACATATAATATAAGACTAAACCGGCAGTCTTTCTAATACTGCTCAATATTTTTTTAGGAGCATCCTGCAGATCAAATTGACTAAGTATTTGCATCTTAAATTTTTTACTTAAAAAAATGTCAAAGATCAATGAAGAATAATTCAGGATAACCCATAATCAATTAAATCAGATAAAAAAGGAATAGTTTTGAAGTCATTTCCTTCGGATCACTTAATAAAAACACTGTTCTATCTTCAACGAGGGAGGTTTAAACTGATTGTTGAAATGAAACAGGTTTTGAAGACTTTACCTAGTTTGCAATACTGCTTTGTTTTTGTTGGTCAAAATAAAAATAATATTTATTGTTATAAAATTGTGACGCCTATTTTCTTTCAATATATTATTTAAAAAGGCGGAAGGTCAAGCATATATAATACTCGTCAACTTCAAAAAGGTTTTCAAGCAATGTTTAATTGGGCGAAGTTATTCGGTGACATAACGGCTTAAACCTCTGAAGTATATGGTTTCGTTTATTTTAACACCTCTTTTTGTCTGCTTTCCTGAGTTCTTTATTACTTATTGGCTCTGTTTACCTACCTTTTTAATTAGTTGCTGTTTTTTAAACAGTAAAATAAGTATTATAGTAAAAAAAAGGTGAGAAAATGAGAAACGTGTTGATAATAGTGTTTCCCTTAGGCGAACGTTGAGGGGGGAGTCATTTCCGCTTAGGATACTGTCAATTTCCTGATGAGGCACCTTAACTCTTCCTTCTTTTTGAGGCGCCTCTTTATATTTTTGACGAATGATTAAAACCTACTCATAGCTGGTTATATTCCTTTATTAATGGGGGAGAGTATTTAGAATACTTTATTTGTATATATTGGTATTTCACCTTGTATATTGTAAGGAATTATGAATAGTATTACTTTTTTTTTTATTATTATAAGGGTCAACCCTTGCTATAAATACTTTTGTATTAAAAGCAATAAATATATCTATCTATCTATCTATCCTTTATTAATGGCACTAGGGATATGAAAGGAATGGCGCTAAGATGACGCAGTTTCGGCGTGTCGGACTTTATTTGGAGAAGATTCCACCCTTTGAGTTTGGACGTTGAACCTTAAGCTTGCTATTCAGATTGATTTAAATCCCGAGTCATACCATTAAAGTCCTTATGATTGGGAAAGTGTGTTTCTGATGAGCAGGTATTGGCTTCATAGGGTAGAGTCAATTTTATTGCTTTTTGGAGCATTTTCGTTTTCAGTTAGGTCAGATTCATACCTAGTCATCACCTAAGGTATTTGGGGCCCAGCTCATCAAAATTACCAGCCCGGCGGCCAAAGTAATGTCGACCTTCATGTCTCAGAGGCGAAATTTGAACGTCAGCTCACCACAAATATAGACGAAACTGTCTACATGATTTGCACACTTTCTTGCCATAATGAGAAAACAAAACACTACACACACAATATACTTCTGAAACACATCACAATGCCAGATGAACAAAAACATGAATGAACCTGCACTGCTTTGTTTTATAGGTGCTTCAGAATTATATTACAAATTAAATTTCCTTAAATAAAGCTTGGATCAAATCGCTACGTAAGAGGTAAAGGTTTCTATGACAGGTAAAAACCCGCTTAAATCAGATTTTAAAAAGTAGTCCCAAAAAATTGTACGTGATGAAACAATTCTGACTACATATCTGAATTCAGAAGATCGCCTATGTTTAGGAATGTTTTTTAACCAGGGATGTCAAAAAGACATTTTGACTGTATTCTGCAACACTTGGATGTCACTTCAGTAACCAATACTTTGTAGTTATATGAAGGATTCTCACAAAACTGAGGAAAAAAAAAATTGTTTTATGAAATGGGCAACTAGATCTCATCTTCTGAACCAATAACTGACTATCTGAACGATGAAGTCCAATAAAAAATCTAATACATCGTATTATCTACTCCACGCAAAAGCATAATAATGATTCATCATGCTTAGCACATTCCAAGACTAAGCCCTAATGATCTAAATGAAGGTTTCAAATGTGTCTTTTTGCTGAGCGTTACACACGGCCCAGCCAAGGTTTGAAGCCTGAAATTCCATGAAGTGAAATGGAAACACATACAATTGACCAGTGAAAGCCTTTGAGTTCTTCGACCCCACTTTTTGCTCCCCGTCTCCTAGCTGGCCCAATGCTCACCAATACAATCCTTTACTTGGCCTCAGACCTGTAGAAAGAAGCTTACAGGTTTTTATTTTTTTTTTTACCCCTTTCCTTAATGATTTATTTCAAAGTTTTACAACCATCCTCCTGTTAATGGAATAGCTGTGGTTCACCTCACTACCATTAATTGAAACTAGAGTTCGCAATTAGCAACATATTTTTAATTACTTACCATTTAAAGGTCATTTAATAATTACCCATCATTGTGTCGCTTGACGTTTTTAAAACATTCTCTTAACAATTCTCATTCATTCTCTAATAGATTAGAGGAGTGGGTTCAAAATATACACAATATAAATTTAATTTATTTTCAAGCGAGACATTTTAGAGATAATTGCCTTCGAATGGGCTGAAGAGAGAGTAGTTCGATTTTGTTAAAGGTGCAATAACCCTGAAAGTTTGTAGTGAAGGATTTATTCTGGGAAAATACCAGGGCAATGATTTCACCTAGCATCATTTGAATTGTTTCAAAGAATCTCCTTTCATTACATGTCGTTTGGTAAATCTATGTATATACTTTCCATACATATCGTTTTCCAGCACTCATCAAATTGAGCACTTGATTTTGCTGAAATAATTGATTTGATAACATTCTGAGGTAGTAATTTAATAATTTAAATACTGCTGTACAGATTATTAAAACATGAGACAGTCTTCACCAAGTCGACAGCGGGGATATATATATATATATATATATATATATATATACATATATATATATGTATGTATATAATGCTTTAGTAACATGTGTGTGTGTGAATGTGTGTATAAACACGCATACACAATATTGACATCCCCAGGTTATAATATTATACCGTTTTTAAGAAAACTGATAATCCCTTGTGCTCTGATTTTGTGTACACTAAAACGGTTATTTAAGTTGAACATTTCGATTGGTTTTAGGTAAGTAAAAACGACGGAGTGATTTGGAGAGTTCTATATACAAATGGATGTGGTACGTTGAATAAAAAAGTTTCCAAAACTATATCGTATACCTTTTTTAAGGAAATTGGTAACAAGTAGACATTTGAAATTATTATCAATCTGACCCTTTATTTGAATATTCGAATTTTCGTTGAACGGTTTTTAATATTTATAACATGTTCCCCTGAACATGTACCAAAAGGGTGCGAATCATGAAGGGAAAAATAATATTTTTGAAACTATTTAGTAAAGTTTTTATTTTTTGACCGAAATTTATGGAGTGTAGAATTTTGGTTTCAGATAATCAAAACTAACACATGTTTCTCACATGTTTCACTTTCATAAAATCTAAATATAATTTTTAGTTAGGATTGCAAGGAAAGGAGAATTTAAAAGATATTATTCCTAAAAAAATATTCGTTGAATGCGTAAATTTATCGGAAAATATAAGTAACGATGGTATTTTAATATACATTACTCTAGTATCTTAAAAGATCTTTATTGCATAAGTTCAATTCATTAATGTCTGTTCGGTGATTTAAAAAGAAAATAGTGAGAGTAAAAGAGGCAATAAAATATAATTTCTTTGTAAATAATCAGTAATTAAGGTAGATGTAAATCATTGTAAATAGTTTGTAGTAGCTCCAATGGATACAGTAATGAAACATTGCTATGGATGAAAGACTTTATGAACGCCTTTATAGTCTAAATATTAGCCACTTTGTACTGTAGTAAATATTCAACCAGTTGGACTTCATTATATTATCAGGCCCTGGCAAATAAATCTATATTATTATCTCAAACAAATGGAGAAGATAAAAGAAAATTTCTTAACGAACTGAAGAAACATTTTTGTATTTACTAATGTCTCTGTTGTTGATGATCAATAAATTATTTAATAGTTATAAATATTTACTATTACGCCGAAAGTCTATATTGATTTTCATTACTGCAAGGTTCATCGACGTAAAACTTTAATGTATATGAAATAAAGGATTATTAGTGTGGTTACTGCCGCAAAAAAAGATATAAACAGTTTTTTGTGTTGATTACATTAGTTAATTGAATGTACATGGGTTTAATAAGCTGTGATAATAAAAACATGGTTGGCTACCCAAACGTGAAACGGTAGATTGTGGGTTATTAGACTGGCGAGTTTCTATTTCTATAAAATGGAGAAAATCAGTAAGAGGTTTAACTAAGTAGAAAATATTCCGCCCTTAACGACCATCATAGAATATTCGAAATTTTGTAATATTTATACCTGACCACATAAATGACCATTTACCGGCGGTTGGATCGATGAAGATTTGAATATATGTTTCAAAACTTCTTTCATAGCTTGGTTCATTAGGAATTTGCTAAAATGAAAAAAAATAAATAAAATGAATCTGGGGAGATTTTTTAAATAATTTCCCGGTCCAGACTCACTCCATAAGAATTTACTTCAGAAAACGTTCATAAAATCCAAGATAAAAAATCATCAAACAGGAGTTGTGTAATTAAACACATTTCTCTTCAAGGTGCTTGGAGTAGGCCATATTCCTCAGGAACCTGCTTCGAAAAACCATAAAACAAAATAAAAATAAACATTTAATTTTTTATTTATTTACGAATTCAACACTTGTCATTCAGCCCTCCTCCACCTTGGTTTTTTCTATCTACTTTTTCTGGCCTCCATTTGCAATTAATAAAAAATACAGAAGTATGCAGCAGAAAACAAAATATTAATTATTATCATAACTAATAAAATACTAAGTTAAAGAAACTATGTCAACACCTGAAAAACTAAAGGAAATATTTGATTCGTTAATATATTTGACATTCATGAAATTCCCTTGACCGCTTTCCTATGCATACACACATATATATATATATATATATATATATATATATATATATATATATATTTATTTAGAAAGAATTTATAAAAAATATCTTTAAATTTTCATCGATCCTACCTATTAGATATTTAAAATGACACGCTTTGATATATATAAACCCTGATACACTCAGATGCACATGTGCATGTTAATTATGAAGTCAAAATTTTAATAAATAACTTAATACTTCAGTATTAATAGTTGTAAATGATTTTTCTTTATGAGGCGTATTTCGTTATTAGATGTTACATAACACCTAACTTCTTCTCTTTGTTCTTTTGAAATTAATAAAGTTTGCTCGGATAGTTTCCATGTTTTACAATACAAGCGCTACGGGTCTCAACCTGGTTCATCGTTTGGTCCACAGAGCTCAGGACTGTATCCACCTTGTAGTACAGTACTATTGAATAGATTCTAACTTGTGAAGTGTTTTTCTTTTAGAATGTTTTTTTTTTATTCAAATTTGTAGTCTCTTTTAAATATATCATATGTTTTAGAACGAAATGAAATAAAATCCCCTTATGTAGTATCATTTAATTCGACAGTTAAGTTTCAAGAAAATTACTTCCAAACAATTGTTGGGATTTTAGATATTGATTAAAACACAATATTTTTAAAAGGATCGGGATTGTTACAAAAAAAATGTACTGTTTTTTTCTATATGTGAATTAATTGAGTTGTAAAATGAGAGCAATTAGATAGCAAAAATATTAAATTCTGACAACATACCTCTACTAATTAATACTGATTCGTTTACTCCTTTTCTAAATTATAACCAAATTCGTTTTTATCTTTATTTTATTTATTTAGTTAATTTGTATCTCCCTCTACTTTATCATTTATTTTAATGATACTTTTTATTTAGGTTTGATTTTATTGTAATAAGAGGAAATAATCAGTAAGTGACCTAAATCAGTAAACCTAAATAAATATTCTACACTATTTTATTTCAAAATGTGACTTTTCATTATCGGTTTTCTTTCATTTTTGTGTATTTATTTAGTAAGTATTTTCAAATTGGTATCCCGTTTTTATTCCTTTATATTTGTAATTCTTAGACTTTTTTATTTAAATTTTTATGTCGTAATTGTAATCATGTAGATATAATTTTACTTATCGAATTGCCTTAGTTTCGAATGGTCATAAATAAAACATCATTAATAAAATTAAAACTTATCAATAGGCCTGCAGTTTTAATATGTCTGTTTGCATGGATATGTATAGAGATTTTGAAGTGTTAAAAATATATTACTCTTACTACTTTTGATCAACAATTTGTTCTTAGACATTTACTATGGGATTTTTGGTTTTTTTATGTCATTCATAATTTGTAGTGTAATATTCTTTATTGATTTGGTAGCTCATATTACATTTTATTTTACTTACCTCACTTAGGAATTCACACAATTGCTGATTTTGATTCTGTATGTGATGCATGATTTTATTTTAAATAAATATGATTTCGTTCTAAAGAATTAAAGAATGCTTTGTGACATTCTCACAGGCCATCTGAAAAACATATTTGATATCTTTATTGAATATTAAATTGTTGTCCTAATTTCATGCACAAAATGTTTCATCTTGTAATGACCAGGATAAGTTGCCCAACATAGGTGTGCTTTTTTTTTTTAATGCAGTTTCAAGAAATAATTACTAATTCTAATTATGTAACTTCTGCGTTAAAGTAAAAGAGGATTCTGAATCTTCATAATACTGAATAAAAGTTCAGAAGTATGCCATCCAAAATTAGTAACCATGTAAGACGTTTTGGATTTTATTCTAATCCATCCTGTTGTTCGAGTCAAGAGTACAATGAACATTAGTTGATTTCTCCATCCGTTTGATTTATATCTCGTAACTCAGCTCCAAGGATGTTAATCATATCGGTGGTATACACAAATTATTTTCACAATTCAATTAATATATACTCACTCTGGATAAGAGGTTGACCAAATCATATTTGGATAACAATGCTTCTTGATGTATTTTTTCACGTAAGCAGTTTATTGAACATATTTTTCCATGATTTGTTTTTGTAAATATATGGAAAAAAGAATCTGTAATTAGTAGTTTCTTGTGTTTATATTGCTAGAATTGTTGCAATCTTACAAAATTAACAATTTTTAAATCATTTTTAATATCTAGTAGGTATGGTAGATATAGATTTAATGAAATCTTTACAAATTATTTAAGCTAATTAACTCCAAACATAAAATGTACTAAAAACTTGAGGTATTTTTTTTTAGTTCCATAAATAGCTTAAGTTACAGAAATTACAGTCTATTGCATCCTTAGAACTACAATGTCAAAAAAAAAGGCTGAAAGATAAATACATAAAAAGCAGATTTAGGTCCACTTATGAAGAATAATTTATAAGTTTGGGTTTAAAATGCATATGCGTATTAATTAATTACTTGTAAGTTATTGGTTCTAATATCTTCCGTGACAATATTTCAAGGTTTGAGTTAAATAATTTAAAAATATTACTATGTTATGGTGCTCTGCAAATAGAAATATTGTATTGCAATATCAGCTTTAACCAATTGCTTATCGCGCTAGTATAAATTTTAGCAACATATAATTCATCAACAGATTATTATTACTCAAATCATAACTTCCATGTTCATGGATATAATTCTATTAGAACAATTCCATTCCTTTGTAATTATATCTTATGTGCATTTGCTAGGACACTTTCAAACCCTCACCTTCACCATTGTGTGGAGACTTAAATGTTTGTTATTTTATAAACCTTTCCACTCCTTAATCCCTGTTCTATAAATATTATTATAAGTAAAAGTTTCTAAAATTCTTCTTCTTATTAATGTTTTTTCATGATGTTCGCCTTCGTCAGAAATGAAATCCTAGAGTATATCTGCAAAACATCATATAAAACATTTTCACAATTACTACAATAAGTTAACAAACGTTAATTAATAATTTATAATTACATACATTATGATTTTGAAATGTACATAAATTTATTGAATTTTAACATTCGTTTAACTAATAAAATTAACATATAATGGGGAAGTGTTTAAATCTGATAACAATGATAAATAGAAAATGTTCACTTTATAATAAAAGAACCAAAATATTGCCTAAATAAATGTTTTTAGAGTTTTCATATATTTTTAAAAATTATCTTCTTAGTTACATTGTTTTTTTTTTGTTTTAAAAAATATTTTTGCCAATATTCATTTTATTATTATTAAAATAAACCTAATATTGCCCATGTCCCATTGTTACTCTTACCTATATTATCTTACTCCAATAACATTTTATTTTCTTATATCATTCAAATTTTGCTATGTATGTTTACACTTGACTTGATACATTTATAGCTTAAAATGAAACGCCTTTCATGCAAAGTTTGTTATTTTATATGTGATTATTTTTAACGTATTCACTTTTTGTTATTAATTCTTCATCATATATTTTTGATTGCTTGGATTAAATATTTACGTTTATATATTTTTACATTTTAATGAATGCTTTGATGTCGGGAGAAATATAAACTCATTTTTTATTGTAAAATAATTCATTTTTATTTTACTGCTCTGGTCTCAATATATACAAAAATGATATATGTTGGATATTTAAGGAGAAGAAAATATTTAATTCTTAAACAAATAGATTGGGAAAAAAATGAGTATTCGAATCGAACATGTAATACAGATTGACACAATTAAAGGCGATTAAACAAGGCACAAAGGAAAATGAGGAAGGACAGATAAAGGAAAGAAGAAGGAAGGGGCATTTATGTTCTTCAGTTTTTATTTTGCATTCTTTTTTTATTATAGTAGCAATAAAATGATTACAGGAAGTCTGCTGACACGGTCCCTCGGTGAGTTTTTTGCTCAGTACAATTTCATTCATCACCGACTGTGGCTTGGATGGGCGAGAGAAGTCAAGGATTCGTCCGGGAAAGGATGCAATTGCTTTTACTTTCTTTCTTCTTAAGGAAATATATAATATGAGGAATTAGAGATAATGTACTGTTATTAAATACAATAAATGTTTGTTGAAGCATTTCATCCACTCCCAGGATTAATAATAATTATAATCATTCAAGGCGAATACGCTTTTGCAAGAATTTCTGCTTTGTCATTCAGAGATCTAAATTATATCGAACACATATACATATATAAAAATTCTGTCTTGTGACAGGCCAAAGGCCCAAGGTAGCAGATTCTCTAGGGGTATCTGATTTTTGACTATTCGCTCACCAGGGAGATAGTTTGGTCTGTACTATGCTGCGGCCGCCTGATTTTACATTTTTACAGGTAACCATTTATAAATTATTTAAGGGATTGGAAAGGGTGGTTTTGGACCCCAAATCCAACCCTCGAACGACATCTCTTGAAGATGAAATCTTCAGAGCGTGCCCAAGTGTTGTTCCAGAACATTAGTCGAGTGCTGAAGTTTATGTATATGAACATATTTATGATATATACTTATTTATATAATATCAGATAACTGTCAGAGACTTGTATCTATGGAATAAAGTTTACAAAGTACCTAAGCCTAATTCGTGATCTCTTAATAACTTTATGTTCGTACGACTTAATGCTTTTTTTAATGTTTAATGTTTTTTTTTTAAATTACTTACCTTGTAATATTTCCTATTAAATTATGTCAACTGATTTTTGGGCTAAAATGAGAGATATTTATAAAATACGGATTCGTAACAGTTCACCGCTCGTATGAATTAAATATTTAAAAAAAAAAAAATCAGTTATATCCTTCTAGAAGAACAGAAAGGTTTGTTAGCCGAATAAAGCATTAGACTGGGGTAACAAACCTTTCTGTTCTAGACTACTGTCCTCAAGGCCTCCACCATTATAATAATAAATGTTACTTGCAATATTGATTTAATACTATAAGCCTGTGACCAATTTTTTGTCTTCATCCCTGTATGGTATTCTATAAGAAACATACTACATGGAATTACTTGAATCAATAACAAACTATATGTAACATTATTTAACATCTGTGGCGTTAATATCCTAAAAGGTTGGTACGCCTTAAGAAACAAAAACAAAAAAAAAAAAAAAAAAAAAAAAAAACTATATGTAAAATATTTCATACACACTAGATATGCCAAAAATGGCAGAAGAATAAACTCCCTTACCACAGGGGTACTATGGGGAGGAAATAATAATAATAATAAAAAAATACTACACGGTATAAAGAAAAGTAAAAAAAAAAACCTACTACTGCATACTAATGCAAAAAAAAATTCTTTATCTTTTATATACTCCACTATACTTAAAATTAATTTAATATTATTGTCTTTAGGTGAATTGAGTATCTCTTCTTTAGTAGAACAAGATCTTTTGTTTAAACAGCACTGAAAAATTTCTTTTACTTTACTATAAAAGCCACTTGCTAAATTATTTTGGAAAAAATAACGAATTAAAGACTTTGATTAAACTATCAGCTAAGATCGTATTCTTAATAACAAAATGATAATGTTTCATGATATTTAATATTTTTTTTTTCGATAAAAATTGTCACCTTCATATTGTTACGAGTCTAAAGAAGTGATAGGGGTTTTCTTTTACATTTCCACTTACATTCAACAGGTTTCAGCCGGTTTTTCAGAAAGGTTTTGACCCTGAAAACTCTCTGCTTCTCTTAACTTCATTTTTCTTTATTGGGGAAACCACTTAAGCCGACAGTTGTCTATGAGTAATTGAAAACGTCGTAGTAGGTGTATTATTAAAGAAACATTACAACAAAGTCCACCCTATCGTCACATAGGAAGATAATGAGGCATCCAGGAACGACCTGAGATAAGATAAGGTCTTCAGACTAGGCCTGAAGCCTGAGCAAAAATACCTGACATTTTTCAGATTTTCCTTTTGCCCAGCTGGGTTCCTGGAATGCTAGACATTTCTGGATTTTTATATTTTTATTTGTTGAAAAATCTAAAGAATTACAGTTGATATACCTATGAAAACTTTTCTGTGTTAGTTCCATTTTTTTTGTAAGCTGAAAGAAATTATTTATTAAATCTTAATGCTATATTCGTGTTTAATTATTTATTTCATTCGAAATTGTGCTTAGTTTTCAGGATGTTTTCTTATTTTCAGTATAATTTCCGCTGGAATAAATACCAGTAATTATTTTTCACCATCTATAAAAACTGCTTGAAAAGTCTAAGAAGGAAGTTATGGGAATGGGACTGGAGTTGAAGCAGAGTCCGTAGTCACGCTACAACCTTGGTCCTTCGCTGGGATCATTAGTTCTCAACATGCAAGCCGCGCAAAGCTGTCGGTCTGCAACCAATATTAAAACTGTTGCATTTAGAGTGAATAATTTTCTCTGAATCAATCTTGACCATTTAAAAAAAGGTTAAAAATATATTTCGTCAATTACTACATTTATTTAAAAAATAATTTAGGCACAATTGCCCAGAATTGATTCTTATAATGATTCACCTTATACACTTACAGCATTGATGAGGGAGACGCATTTTCAAAACTTGCGAGATGGGATAATCTTCAATTGGCTATTTTAGGGGGCAAAATGGGTATTTACAAATTTAATGTAGGGAACAAATGCTGCTATTGATACGTTAACACTACCTCTCATCATCTTGCCATTTTGAAATGTACGGTACCTTTAGCTATCTAATCATGTTTCATTTAATTTGAATGAGTCCAAGTCCTATACGAAAATGAATATCTAGAAAGAAGACAACCAGTTAATCCAAACCAGGAAATGCGTTTCATCGTCTGTCCATCGAATAATTTTAATGATACGATTCGAGGTAAATAGGACGGGGTTATATTGATATTTAGAATTTCTTGAACTTAGAAAAGCAATAGTAGGAAGCACTTACTTTTTAATTTCCATTGAAATCCTTTCTTAGCGATCCGTAATTACTGAAAAAAATGTATATAATTTTAACTATTCTGGAGAAGCGTTAGTGGCTAAGTCCACAGCTCATATCCCAATACTTCTGCCTCTTCATATCTTTAAATTAGTAAAAATAAATGTAATATTAACGATTATGTTTATGAAGGCATAAAAGGTAATTAAATGCCATTAATTTAGCTAAATTATGGTTATATTAATATTAAATGTACAAATACTTCTGATCTTCGCCAATAATATGTTATTAAATAATCAAAGCCTTGTTTTGAATCAATTTGAAGTTAAGAAAATAAATGAAATATTTTGATCTCTGAGTTGAATTTTGGATGGTAACCTGAAAGTAACTTTTTCTAAAAATTATTGTTATTTAGGTATAAATGGGCGTTAAAATAAAACATATTTTTATAATATTGTCCAAATGGAATTTCATTTAAATTGTACCGATAACAGTTAAAATTGTTCAACCAAACATGTCTTAATGTGGGTTTACATGTGTCATGAAGAGAACTTTACTGTTATTTTAATGTAATAATCATAGTAAGTATTCTGTTGAACAAAAGCTGGCAACTAAAAAACATGAGAATTGTCGGATAGGATTCACCTTCTACGTGAATATTATTACAAAGACGCCTACAAAAACATTCTATTGAATTTCCGATATCTTGTTAGAAGGCTTTTTTTCTTTACCAGTGCCCCCAAAAAATGTAAGTGTCTCATATAGCTGAAAACAAAATATCTATTTCCGTCTGCCGCCATAACTAGTCATGCATTATTCAAGAGACGGCTTGGCGTCAATTCGAGTGAATTTACTGTTGCCGTAGAGTGGTTGGTTGATATTGAAATTGGAATATGGAGTTCGTGTGGTTCCCCCCTTCCATTGTATTCCCTTCGTGGCTTATTGTATCTGCTGAATATGTATTGGCCTTCTCTCAGTGGATCATCTTTATGGCTTTCCTGGTTTTGCACTCAAAACCAATCTTCAACGAAAACGTTGTTGAAATGCGCATTTTTAATAATTCAAAGGACTCTAGTGACATATTAATTTAATGAGTTGAAAAGGTGATAATTATTATCCCCATCTAGGTTGTAAGTACCTGATGTGATTAACCTGATTAGTGGTTAGATGTCATTAAAGTAATGGAATCATTAACTATGGAAGAAATTAATTGCCTGTTTTTTTTGCGTAAGCAATGAATTTCAGAATTATTAATGCTCTGCTAAGAACTACCGTTTCTGCTTAAGGTAATAGTAAGCAGTTACGAATGACATTTAACGCACTCCTAATACAATTAATGAAATCTTTAATGATTTACATAAAAAGTTGTGTCATTAAATTTAAACATTGACATAATCATAATCACAGTGATTTCATGAAGCATCACTTTCAGCATAGTCCAGACTTGTTTATTATATATCATATAACATATAAACTCCATCGTTTATCCACGAACGTAAGTGGCTTTTGTTAATGTCATTTTAGTAGTATAATTATTTAGTTAGCAAATAATATTTTTCAGTTCAGAATTTAGTATAATAATGATCAATACCGTACCTTACGGTGCTAATGACCCAGCCAGTAAAAAAAGGAAAAAAGAAAAAAAAAAAAAAAAAGAAAAAAGTAACTTAGTAAGCAAGACAAAGTTCGCAGTTCAGAATATAATAAGCATGACAAATTTTGTAAAATCATTTCATATAAAATATTAAAGTTTAGAATTATTCTAATTTACTTTACTTTAAGGATATAAATACCTACTGTGTTAATTAGAGGCTGCCAACATTTCACTGGTGTAAAATACTTCTTACCAATTCTGAATGTATATTGTGATGAAGCAATGCCAATATATTTCCAAGACTCTAAAGGCAATCAAAAAGCGCAAAATAGATTTTTGTTCTGTCGTGCTATCGTCAGGTGTTGAATATTACTTGTCAGAGTCTTCATTGTTGAATATAATTTACAATCTCCCACGTTTGTAGATTTATAGTCTCCTGTGGAATTTGTGGAATTTAAGGAATATTAATTTCAATATGCAAAAAAAAAAAAAAAAGTAAAAAAAAAAGTACTTTAATATCCAATAAATTAATCTTTTGATAATGACACGCATTTTAAAAAGTACGTAATATTAAAATTATTTTTACTGTTCCCTAAACAGGGGGAGGGGTCTAAGTTATTTATGTAAATTAAAAATTATTAGAAACGATTGTTAAGGAACTTAGGGGTAACTTGTACTGCAAAACAATATTTAGAATAAAACTAGGCAATACATTGAACATACACAATTAGTTTTTAAGTTCAAAAGAAAATATAAATTGAAACAATGGCTTTGAAGATAAATTAATTTTATGCGGATGCAATAATGTGCTGTGTCCGTATGAAAGTAAAGAAACAATAACAAATAAATAGCGTATATAAAAAAAATGTTAAGAAAATCAATATTTACTCTAACGGTGATATAACAGCAAAATAAAACTGAAGTATATTTTAGTTAAAGCAGACACTAAGTAATCGAGGCAAAATACTATAGATATCTCATTAGTGAACTTATTTTTCAAGAATTATAAAGTTTCGTTACAGAAGTTATACAGAAAATAAAGTGAAAAATTTCATTGGTTTTTGGAAAGCGTTATTCCTCCTTTAGGAGGTAAAACTTTTACATTTTAATTTTCCAACGCTTTATAATATGAAATAAATAATAACTGAAACCGGGGGGGCTCGATATTATAGAATGTAAGTGCATGGTAAATAAATCAGAACTCTATGTTTATTCAAAAATCGCTGAGATAAGAAAATATCATTGTATTTATTTGTTATTAATGATACATTGTCAGCTAATCAAGTGTAATCTTTCAAATGATTAAGCCCAAGGGAGAACTAGCTTTATATCTTCTTTAAGACACTGAAGCTTATGTGCTAAATGAACTACCACCTTATTAAGAAAATTGTACAATAACACTGAACAAACAATATAAACCACTGTTTATAAGAGACAAGAGGGTATTTTAATCGTTCGTGTGCTAGGTCTGGGAGAAGAGACAAAAGCAGACTTTCGACACGGTCGTAAAAAAGGACATTAAATGTCGGATATTGACACTGAAAGAAATGACTCATTACCTTCTTACCTTGGTGTATTTTAATTGACCTATTTAATGGTGTAATTGTCCATTCTTATAAGTCGCTTTCAAGAACTTCTCTATTGCTGATGTAATGCGGCCTCCACTTGGAATCATCAGCAAACGTTTTTTCCTCGCTGTTCTTCACTTTCCAGGTGCTTAATTGGTAATGTTAAAACGTCTGAAAAATAAAGATTGATGCAAATTAAGAATTTATGTATTTTGAGTGTACATCCACTACCAATGGGACTTAATTGTGCGTTTGCAATGATGAATAAAATATACTATCTCTTGACATTGGGCGATGGTGGTACTTCATCAAATAGGAAAAACAATAAAAGTAGTCTAAGGGTGAACCGCCTGCATTAAAGAACTGGAGGCACTGAGCATAGGAGCTGTCGATTCTGAAAGCGTATTATTTAATTCTCTGTAAATTAAATTAATTAATTGTAGTGGAGATATGGGGTTTTTGGTCTTTCCTATTTTTTTAAAAATAATATATGTGTATATATATATATATATTAAATATATATATATATATATATATATATATATATATTAAATATATATATATATATATATATATACATATATATGTCTTGCATTAGTTTTCAAGCATAAATACTAAATGCATACCGAGAAGCCTGCTTCTGTATGTGACTCATCAAATGAAAGACAACTCATTATTATTTTGTAAAATAAGGATGGGTTAGGCGAATATCTTAACCAGTAATAATGACAGACAGAAAAGTGAATTTTTAATATTGAGAATAAATTCTTGAATATTCATAAAGGATGTTTAAATATTTATGGGAAAATAATCAAACTTTTATGTCATTCTTGAGATTTTTTATCCGTTTTTGGTCTTCTTAATTAATTTTTATTTTCACTGAATGTTCTCTGGATTATCAGGGTAAATGATTCTTCTGTATCTTTTATCTTTCTTTATACTTTTCCGGTCAACGACTTCAAGACTAATTGCTTCAGAGATTTAATTACAGATCTACAACTAGAGGCGGAAATAGCCGAATTAATTCCCTCAACTATCCGACTTGCGGCGGATATAGCCGAATTAATCCTCCCGAAACTATTCGATGAATTCCTCTTTGCCCTTCTCTTCATTCTGCGCCAGCTCCCTTTAATCCGCGCAAAGTCCTGCCTTCAGGATTTAATTAAAATCCCGGAGGAAAGGGGTTGGTGGTGAACCCCCTCCTGTTCCAACTGTTTCGCTTTACTGCTCTTCAACTTCGTCATAAGTTATACATTCAAAGTTTTCAACGCATCCATAGGAAAATTAATTTTAAATCGAATTAAACTCCACATTTTGAAGGGCAAAGTTTCCTGGTATTATGGTTCTAATATGTTACAGCATATTATCCAAGGAAGGTGTGCTTACTCTCAGCAAAATAAGCGGAAAGTACCTCCTGTGATTAAGTACTTTGAGTCGCTATAATACACACAAGCTGAAGTTTTCCTCCAGTGGTTTTTGGGCTCCTGATTTCCAGAAATTTCCTTGCAGTAATTGGATTCTTGTACGACTGGAGAAAAATTTCAAAAATACACCACCTGAAATCAAATAGTATAAAATTGAAATATAAGTTCTACAGTGTTTTTTATTCCACTAAATTCTCTGGAGGAATTGATTTTTTTTTTAATTAATCAGATTATTCAGAAATGGTAATGCCTATAATGATTTAATTAGAACTGAGAAATTAATATTTCTTTCTTTAAAAGTACTAAGGTAGCAATAAGATTAATAATGTTGAATAATCATGGACAAATTGATGTCGCAACTCCAAAATTCCATGCAATTGAAATCTTATGTGATGAGATTATGATTCTCGCATCAAAAAGTGATATGGAATTTAGATTGAAAAAAAGTAAGAATCAATTGGTTTTACTTGGCTACCTAGAATGCTTTTTATTAGGATTTCTTGTCTGCATAAAATTATTAATAAAGTGAACATTCAGTTTTGTGATATAGAAAATATTACTTTCAAAAGAAACATATTATTTCTGTATAATCGTTTTTTTTTAAGGTTATTGAGAAAATACGTAAGTTTCAATTACAATAATGATATTTCGTGCTCATGATCCTGGCAGTCGGAGAACATATAATTAAACAAAAAAAAAAAAAAAAAAAAAAAAAAAGAAGGAAGAAAATAATGATATTTCGAGCCTTAAAACTCGCCTAATACTAAACAGATCTAATCCGCGGTAGGGGTGTTTTTTCCTCATTGAATTCAAACGATAATTTTCCATTTCATTTTATATAAACAATATGTTAAAGATGTTCAGGCATAGTATTCGAAGAAATTCCTTTCTCTCCTTCCCTGTCCCTGCAGGTGAATACACCTCTCAAAAGAATAAAAAGAAAAATCTAAGTGATGTGTTTTATTTATCAACAAAGAGGTAATTTTCTAACACTAATATTAAAGTGTGTGTGTGTGTGTGAGAGAGAGAGAGAGAGAGAGAGAGAGAGAGAGAGAGAGAGAGGGAGAGGGAGACCATGATGAAGTCAACTTCATAAATGGGTTTCCTATTTATACGGAGGACACTCTTAGTAATTGCGACTGCCTTGTAATTCTGAAGGTGTCCTTGTGCCATTTCAATGCCAACTACATATTTCAGTCTAACTTATAATTTTAAACAAATGTTTTGTCTGAAAAGAAGAAGTTAATAAGAAAACAAATAAAGCTAACACTTTTAAACTCTTCATTTTTGGCAGACAACAAATGCGAGGTCAAGAGTTGTTTGTGGGACTACTTGAATATGTTCCATCTGCTATTTGTGGCTCAATGACGTCTCCTTGTTTATTAGTGGCTAGGCTCCGGTCTATGAGCCTATTTTGTGTCTATTCTCCTTCTTGTGGCTCTCTTTTTTTAATGCTATTAGGGAAAACCCAATGTATTAATTTCCCTTTTTCAATAGCTAAATCTTCCAAATGTAAATTTTAAAACACTGGGTCCCATTCTCTACAAGGAAATGCTATCCTGTAACATTTGTGTGTAGTATGAGAATTGATAAAAGGTTTGCACTCTATCCTGAACAGAAGGGTTGGCCCCAGTTACCATTCATCATTTGTGTCATCTTAGCGTGGTTCCACATTACGATTTACGAGAAGCGATTCGAAAAGCTTACCCTGGAAAGTAATTCAAACTGTAGTGATATCAAATTTTACGCTTGAACCTTTTATTTGGGATATTTAAAAACCTCAAGGGGGGGGTGTTCTGCCCTTTACAAAGTTGCCGAGTATTTGAAAAATTTAACTTTCTCCTTGATTTTTTAGCAGCTAAAACGACATTTCGAAAACAGTGAAATATTTTGCTTGAAATTGGCAGTCGACGATTTTTTTCGCGCCGACAATTTCGTAGACGATTAAGTGGGAAAGCAAAAAAATGTATTCATACGAACTTTCGGATTTCGTCTTTGGATCTTAGTCGTAAGCGTGGTTTTACCCTATCTCTCTAGGGAGAAAACTTGCTAAAATGCATATAGTTATAAATTGGTTCATTCATACTGATCCCAACAGACAAGTTATAAATTGAACTTAATTAATTAAGACAGCTTTTAAAACGTCAAGGAAACGACTAATTACCTGTCAGAAGCTAAATTATGACATACTTTATATTTGCCAGACTCTGTCTCCTTGTCATGTAAGCTGAAGAGTTATTTCGGCATTCTGATAGACAAAGATTTGTTTTAAGTTGGCAAGATTTCTATATAGGGAATGGAATTTCCCAGGAGGCAACGTATCTTTTCAGAGGTCTTTCAATTAATCCTTCACGCGTGTTCTTGAGAGACCTATCATTCTAGGATTAGTGGAGGATTCTTCAGATGAGTAGAGGGAATGCGGGGTAGCAAATAAAATCTTTGTTAATTACGCCGAGGAGAGCTAATAGTGTGTAATAAAGCATTAAATCTTTGTAAGAGTCTCCTTTAGTAAACCATTACAGCTTGTTTATTTATTTTTTTAGCAACAAAATAAATTGTTTTGGTAGTAAAAGGCATATGATTCTACGTCAGTCCATATTAATTAAATTATAATTCCATATTAGATTAATATTGTATTATAGCGAGGAATTCTTACGCTTAATTATCTCTGTTTTGGCTTTTTAAGATTTTAATAAGGATCATTAAATTCGACATTTCGGAAGATCGAAAAAAAAAGAAGAGTCCAACTCGCAGGAACTGCGTGATCTTAGTTAGTTTCTGTTCTTTGTCATTTGGAGAGCATAAAATTGAAACAGTTTTATCTTACTCGTGAAAAATGTACGCACATGTAAAATGAAATGAAGCAAGATGTTAGGCACCTCAACAGGAAACTGAAAGAATTCTAAGCGGAAGTCGCTCCATTTCTCTGAATAATATTGCTTTAACAAGAATCTCATAAGAACTGTACTTTTGGCTTTTCAATAGACTTCATGAGCTTTCAAAGAGGTGAGTTACGTTTACCACGAATTCCACAACGGACAAATATATCTCAGTTTCGATATATGTATATATATGTGTGTGTGTGTGTATATATATATATATATATAGGAATATATCCGAAAATCCCTAGAAAATGTAGCTTTTGGTAAACTAGGGTTATAGACTTGATAATTATTCCATTAGATACCCCACGCCCAATTACTTTTAAAACGTACTTATACGGTACAAGTAGGTATAAGTTATACCTGGAAGCCTAATAGGTGAACCACCGTTATTCTCTTCATCTATGGGATCTAAATGTTTCTAGTTGGCACTTTCGGATTGCAACCATGAGGTCAACCTCATAAGATAGTTTTCTCCATTTATGCAGAGCGAGGAAATTGTCAAAAATAATTAGGGTATGAAAAATGAGAGCTTGAACATTTAGTAATAAGAGTGAAGGCAAGCGAACTAATAATCAAGATCAGCTCTTCATTTCTGTGTCAAGACCGAAGCAGAATTAGATCAAAGCAGAATGTTGCATCAAGGGAGAATGGCCCGGCTATTTTCTAAGAGATTATTTTCATACGAGTTCCAAACCTCTTTTGAATGCGCCCTTTATACTTTCAGACGTTTACCAGGGAAGAAACAGTATCTGTCGAAATTTTAATATTATCTCTTATTCTTTCATGTTCATTGGACAGTTTCTTTTCTGGCCGAGATACAAAATTCTCTCTTTGCTAATAGAAACTTCTTTCAATTCCTAAAAATAAAGCTAAGAAGGAGACTTGGGTATTTCGCCATGTTGGATTCTTTCAGACCATGATCAGTCTAGACGTGGCCGTACTGGTGGAAGGTTATCCTCCGTGGATTGAGGCTGTAAGTTTTATATATGAAACTTTTTCCCCTGAAGAGCCACCAAAAAAGGTGTGAAACATGTAGGGAGGTAATAAAGTTGGTGAAACTGTGTGATGAAGTTTTTATTATTTGACCTTCCGCCTAACACGAAATACGAAAAATAACTTGTTATAATTGTCCGTTTTTTAATTGTACAATAGAATTTAAAGTATGGGATCTTTTGTCAGGTAATTATTTTCTTCATTATTTTTGTTTTTATATATTCTTAAGAGTATCAAACTAGATGCTCTTAAAAGTCGTAAGCGCCACACGTGCCTGCAGGGTTTAAATCTCACCCCTTCATTCTTCCCCCGCCTTCAACCCCCTGTTGACAGAATCCACCCTACGGAATGGAAACAATCCTCATAAAGACTCAAACGCTCCGCTTTAATTAAACTTAATGAAAGTAATACTACCTAGGTCTAGCAAAGGCTGTATTAATACTCGGGGATATCACCTCCGTCGGGGTAGGGCCAGGATTAATACTTAGGGAATGTCAGTAAAATTACACTCAGTCCTGCTCAGGCGTTAATTAAAATTCACACGTTCTTCTGGCGTTCACTCAGCCTTCCTTATCAGAAAGGCAAAGGTCTATAGTGTTAATGAATTACATTTGGTATCAGAGTTTTATATAGAAAAACTTATCAATTTTATTATACAACGTATATATCAACTTTCTTGTTTTTGCCTTTTACCTAAAAAGGGGAAATATTAACCAAGTGAAATTGAAAAAAAAACTGCTAGATTCGTAGAATGGTTCCTGGACGTTGAAAAGATTGACACGCTCGGGCAAAAATTATAGAATCCAGTGAAAATTATAAACAACATATTTACGTAAATTGCTAATTTTAGATGTATGTACATCAAAATTAATTCTGTCTTGTATTGATGAATACTAGTGTTCTGTACGCCATAATTTTCGTAAAGAAGTCATTTACTTCTGAAGTAAATGACGCTCTGTTAATTTTTTGTTGTTTGAAATTCAGGATACGGTAGATTGTAATATTTCTCTTTTCGACAATTTATAGATGAGTTCTAAATGAGGTATTGGTGTTTCAGGAAATGTGTTATTAACCAGGGCAAGAAACATAAAAGAATACAACATATGAGCAACATTATTTCTGTAAAAAGGGGTGACAGTACCTTTTACATTCGGAGGATAGTTATAGAAAAATACCTTTTTTCTTTTTATCATTAAAAGTAAGTTATAATCTTAAAAACCAATATGAAAATTATAGATTAATGTTTTACATGATTGCCACTTATATTTATTTTTCAGTAAATACAATTTGTTTTTCAGTCGTGATTCTTTTCACAAAAGTACTTAGGTTTTATTCATCGAGTTCGCTCGGGTGTAAGTATAATCAATTTGTATTAGAGATGTATTCTCTTTAATCTTATTTTCCTCTTATCTTATCCGATGAAATCGATTAAGCACGCCATTGTTATGTGAGAGGATCAAATGAATCATCAAAGATGATTTATAGACTGGTTATCAACATGTGCGGAGAAGACATAAATATTACACTCACGTCAAGATGTTCTCAAGTATAACTGCTAGCTTGTTTCTTCATTAAAAAACGAAAAAAAAATCAAGTAAAAATGATTTCTTATCCCCGTCTTTATATATTCGCTATTATTATATTATTCGGATTAGAGCTAGGCTGTTATAACAGAACTTATTTCCAAAGAGTATAGTTAATGTTAATACATTATTACGTTGTGGTCCTTCCGTTCATTAACCAGCCTACTGATATTTTCCAATTACGTAGCGCCTTGAATAGTGCTGCAAAAATGAAATACATAAACATTTATAACTACATAAAAAACTCCTTGAAATTGAGAGTTTCATTAATTTTTGATTTATAATAATAATTAAAAAATGATAAAAAAAACGTACAACGTAAGAAATCCGTTTTTTGAGTGTTTCCACTAATTATGAATTATTTTAATACTAATATCGTAGTAATGAAATTTTATTATATAGTATATACTAAACGTACGTAAATATTAAAATTAACTCATAGAAAAAAGTATTTATTTTCATTTTTTTTTAAATAAATTTTATTATTTCTCACAGTATTATTATTTAAATCTGTGACTTATGTAAATAGAAAATATTTGTATGTTTGTGTCTGTGTCTATGTTTGCTGATGAATATAATAATAACATAGGACTAGATAGGAATTATTATATATTATAAATGAGAATTATACTAAAAATCATTATATAAGACCAGCTCCTTGTAATGGGGAAACCTTGTATACAATAAAAACATAATAAACATATTTCGTTGTGCTGTTGAAATGCTACGTCTATAGTTGTAGGTGTAATTGTATTCATTCTATGTATGATCACAATTAACGTCTCCTGCATTATTCAGTGGCTTAACGAATTTAAATTCTATTGTGCCTATCCACTCTAGAAACTTATTGACAACAACATGGTCTTCGGATAAATATAACGCCAGGATGTAGATCTGAAGCATAGCCTTCTTTTGAAGTTTTAAGTAGCTAAGACGTGATGTAACGCCTTGTAGCTTAATTGTAATTGAAAGTAAATAGGGTGGATTTAGGTTCGAATCCCATATGATATTATGAGTACTCCTTGAAAATGAGCCAAGATTAGAAATGCATTGTGGAGAATAAAACTGAGGATTAAAAACAGTGGTTATATTTTCGGTGATTTATGTCGTGCCTTAGGACCTTATAAAAGAAATTTCGTCATGTGTTCATGATAAAGTAAAGCAGTTTATGTTAGACGGACTTATAAACGTGTACCACTAAGAGGATTTTTGTAAGCACTCTTGTGAGAATATTTGGCCATTCAAACAGAGTTTCCTCCAAAAGGTGAACAAGACATTACTCAAGGCTACTTACAAAAAAAAAAAAAAAGAAACACAAGTTAATCTTTTTCTTGTAGAAATATGCTTTATTCAGCGTTCTACAAAAGAAAAAATAATTTTTCTACCAGAGTTTGTTCCTTTCTCTTTTTTTCTCTGCCTTTCCTCGAATCGAAATAAGCATTCCATGCGGATTACACGTGCTTCTCTGAAAGAGTTGACATCATTGCTAGTCGAGAGCCGTCCTGTCGGCGCATTTGATGCCACTGTTTGTTTACTAGTCATACTCTCAAGGAAGACCTTCGCTCAGGCCGATAACAATACAAGAGTTTTTCCCCCTTTTCGTGAGTGTTTTCAAACCGTGACTAATACATGGCGTGCAGAAAAGCATTAGTTCGACCGATTCCTTTCTTTGATATAAACTCTCTTTACATAGGAAAATGCGGTCAGAAGTATTTTTTTGAGTAATCGTTTTAGTTCGTATTGTATGATGAAGCAAGTGCGGAGGTATCGTAGGAGTGTTGAAAACGAAGTTACAGGTAGTGAAAGACGATGTAAATTGACAAAGAATTGATACGTGAGTGTTTTGGAATTATTCTCTTGTTAGGGATCATTAGAAATGTGGCAAGTAAGTCAAGTTGAGATAGATAAAACAGATTGAGAGAAAGAGAGAGAAGAAAGTGGCTGGTGTAGTCGATACCATTTACGTCCGATTCCAAATCTTATTGACACCTCCTAAAAGCTAATGCCATAAACATTAAAAAATTACGACCAGAATAAAGTGTGAAAGAATGTGGAACAAGAAGCCGTCAAATGTAAACGATCATTTCCTCATAAACCTCTCCGAATTAAAACGGGACCTGAGTTGAAGTTTCGGTGCTACTGGGGCAAGAACAGCTTAACCTATTTAGCCCAAAATACCGACAATCATATTTCAAGGTTTTTTTCAAGGTGCGTTAAGTGCATAGACATTTGCACCGGTTCAGGAAAGCGGGAAAACCACCCATGTATTTTATGTAGCTCGAGTTCAAGCCTATGAAGCTTGTGCTTCATAAATCCAGTAGCTCTAAATGCACAACATCGTTTTATTAAAACGAATTACCTGTAACCTTGAATTGAAAGATTTATTTCTCAATTGGCTGATTTCATACGTTTTATAGTTTTTCATTTTTTTAAAGAAAACAATCTACATCCGACCCAGAATTTCACCTTGCCAAGAGCACACGTATATATATATATATATATATATATATATATATATATATATATATATATATATGTATATATACACAAATAATAGATGCGCATCTACATTCAGCATTTCAACAGTATGAAACGAGAAGCACTTAAAGGTATTGTGGAAAACTTGGAAAACAAAATAATATATTTTAATAAAAATTATAAGAAACATTCTAGATTGAAAAAAAACAAAAAATCATTATGAATAAAATTAATTCTAAATGACAAACTTAATGGTGACTCTGAAAGAAATTCTTACTTAATAAGAAAGGGGTGAATTTCCCTCTATGCTCATCTAGTGATGAATGAAGGAAAATAGAATAACGAGATTTTGTGATTCATTCAAAATAATAATAAAAATAAAGAAAAATATCTTTCTCAAGTCTAACCACAGGTTTATAGGAATCATCTAAAAAATGGTATAATTTCTGAACATCGGAGACGGGGAATATAAAAAAGATTAAAAAAGTACTGGTGTGATAGAAAAGTGGTTGGCATCCCCAAATGAATGATTGATATATATATTCGTTTTGATACTTCTTATAATGTATATATATATATATATATATATATATATATATATATAAACATTATAAGAAGTATCAAAACGACGATATTATCCTAACAAATTGGATCTCATATACAATCTTCTCTGACTCAACATAACCAACGACAACTCGAAATACTAGCCAGTACAAATGAGTGAATATTTTTTTATAAGTTGTAGGCACAGCGTCTTTGGCGAAATGCCACGAAATATAAGATGACCAGAAACAAATGGTATATTTACTGGGGCTATTTGGCAGCCAATCAAATGACTGAATAGATAAAAAGATACATATTCTAGATTATAGAAGAATGATTCGTATCACAACTACTTTGAGATGAACTGCACCCATAGTGCTACAACCTACAGAAAATAAATAAATACTATAACAATTATGATCAAATATACATATAATATGTAATTTGCGTACTAATGTTTTTTTTTTTTTAAATCTGATCTTTATATTCACAAGAATTAATGTAAATATTGTCATCTGAATTATTATTTTTGAACATCTGAAAAAAAAAAAAAGATCATTGCTTGAGTTTTCCAAATATATAATGCTCTCTTTATTTAAATGAAGTACGATTGATAATAACATGTACAAACCTAATTTATTTTGTAGTTAATGGAGTTTTCTCTGCCCAGAAAAATGTGAAGTTAAGGTACTAACATAAATAATGGAAGGATTCGATGTACGATACCAATAAAAACAAAATAACGAAAGTTATTCTTCACTAAAAAGTAAAGGTGAAAGTCAATTATCACTAGGAAATATTTTTAATGGACGAGTCATAAAGTTTTATTACTCGCCACTTAATGAATATTGCTTTATTATCACTATTATTTAGGGAAGCGAAATAGAGAGCTGCAAAATACATTGGGAGCTTATTGTTTTACCTTTAATTTTTCTTGTCAGTCAATCAATGTTTGTGTAACATCCTGGAGCAGTAGTAACACAACAAATAGGAAGCTGCAATCTCTGATTATGAAAAACAAGATTCAGGTTTGAAGAAGTATGTACTTCCTGGTTCCGAGATGGCCAATTGTAGCATGAAACACATTAAACAGCACAAACATTAGTTAATATACCTTTCCGGAGCAAAAAATAACACATAAAGTGTCAAAAAATAATGCATAAAAATTATAAAGGTAAAAATATCATTGGAAGTTTTAAAAAATGCATAAGCTCTTTTCATTAATAAGCTCTATTCATTTTCTTAAATTATATATATATATATATATATATATATATATATATATATATATATATATATATGGGAAGGTGTTGTACCTCTGACCATATTGTACCTTTGACCATCGAGGCTGTGGCGGCATGTAGCAACATTTTATAAATGTAGGTGTAATTAGTGTTTAGCTCCTTCACTAGAGGGCTTGTGTAACCTACTTTGGATTATTCAAGTCAAAGAGGATTCTTGCAAAAAATACTTACCCATTTTTATCATAAAAATGTAAGTTTTTTATTGATGACGTTTTGCCTCATAATATTTTTTGTATTATGTCTTTTTAGATGGAAATCATTTGACAAAGTAGCTATTACAATAAGAAGTATGGCGTAGCTTCTGAAATTAATTTATCTTATTCCTAAAATTTGTAGCATGCTTTTTAATTTGCAATACCAGGGTGTTGTACCTCTGACCACGACTAGTTGTTGTTCCTTTGACCAGGTCAAAGGTACTACACACCTGAGTAATTTTTTCATAATTCAACTTTTATGTTCTTCTGCTACAATTTTTAAAAAAAATATTAATATTGGTTGCTACAATTGTTCAAAGAATTTAAAAAATAATAAACGAAATAAGTTTAAACTGACTTTATCAATCCTCAGTGTAGCAGTTCGAAACTATCGCCCCTTATCGTTACACCTCAAGTAGTAAGGCCTCATCCAAAAGTGCAGGCAAGGAAAATGTCAAATAGGGGCCGGCCTAAAGGGAAACCTCGTGTCCTGACAGATATTCCTGAAAAGCTAATTATTGAAGGTGAAAAAAAAAAACAAAAAAAAAAAACGAAAGTGGCAAGTTTACGAGAGAAGATGAAAATTTGTATGATATTGATGTTGAAGACATTGTGGCTAAACTCCCGTACCCTACTATTGCTAGTGGATCTGCTTGACAGTTAAAACGTTTATCGATTGGACTTGATTTTTCAGCATATTAAGCATACCATAATATCAATAATACCTTTTTTATTATGCTTACATCCTTGTCCTGTAATTATTAAACTTACAATATCACGGAATACAATTTTTTTCTTGTACTACTGTGTTGTTTCTACGTGGTCAGAGGTACAACACCCCATGGTCAAAGGAACAATTGCATGTTGTACCTTTGACCACTGTACGATTATGTTTTAAAACATTAATTAAAATTATTAAATGCAAAGCTAGAACCTTGAAAACAAATGATATGATAAGCAATATAATGCTAATGAAAATGAAATAAAAAAAAAGAATTTGGCCTTAATATTTAACCTAAAAAAAATTAAATTGTGCAAAGTGGTCAAAGGTACAACACCTTCCCCTATATATTATATATATATATATATATATATATATATATATATACACACACATATACATATATATACATACATACATACATACATACATACATATATATATATATATATATATATATATATATATATATATATATATATATATATATGAAATTAGAGGAATATTAAGCATAATTGGCTGGATATTCTAAGCGGAGTAAAAGTCATGAATATAAAACTGAAAACAATTTAAAATATCCATCACATTTTTGATTATATAGAATTAAAGAAATAGTATTCCATTTGCATTAGGCAACAAATGTATATCAAGTCTGAAAATATATAAAGTCTGAACTTTGGAGTGGAAAAGTGTAAAGTAGGAAAAAATGACAAAATTAAGAAAAATACACGTTTTTAAGACAATATATGCGTTAAGATGATAAGTATACGTTTTTTTCTGTTGTTGAAAGGAACTTATTTTTAATTTGAGCTTTAATTTATTATTATTATTACAAGAATGCTTGTACTTTTTTGTCAATAAAGAAGTAGAAGGTTATGTTGAAATAATTATAATTTAATAGATAAGAATTTGATTTTGTTTACACAAAAATATATTTTCTGTGGTTAGTTAATGTATGACTAATAATATCCAAAAAAGGCTCTAAATTTCAACCTCTTTTTTTTTTTTTTTATTGTTTGGAACCTCTTTATTGAGTTAGAATAGAATAATAAACATTGAGAACCTTCTTGGTTTCTTAGATATTTTTGTTTTCTAATCTTTTGACTCTCATATAACAATTAAAGATGATATTAATCTTAAATTCAAAAATAGTGTGTAATCTGATATGTAAACAGGCATTTTTACCTAGGTAATTGTTATATTGAATCTCTTCTAGATTTTGGCATACAAAAAATCTTTTGTATTCATAAATAGGTTACCATTTCGAAACTTTTAAAATAGAATTTGTTAAAAGCTAATAGCTAATATGTTTTACTGAAAAATAGCCAACTTAACGAGTTTTTGGGAATTATTTCAAACCCCAATCAAAGAATATAAATGTGAACCCAGGGAAGGAATAATCAAAATACTGATAAAGTATGATATAGTCAAATGAATAATTCTCATTATAAATTAATACTTCATTACATGAAGTATTTTCTTTATAACATATCATAAATGTGATAACCTTCCTATTAGGTATTCATATTACAGTAGATGGGAGTTGGTTTATAATTTGACAAGGTAAGAATTATACCCTTTATAAATACATTTCTTCCATAAATAAGTATAAATAGAGATTGTACTCACTAAAAGTGTAGATATTGCTTGAAAATACCCCAGGTCCACATGGCTTCATATGTTGAGTTCAGTGGCAGACATCTTTGCTTCTCTCCCCTCTACCTTCTCCAACTCAACGACATCCCAGTTCAAACATGGCATGAGAACTCTTAAAGTCTGAAATGAATTCTTTATCATTAATGAGCTATTATTTGTTTTCACAATATGGAAAAAATTAGGATTTAGAATCTGTCATAAAATATATTTATACTATCTTAAAATTGTTAGCTACTATTGCTGTCAACTGTCTCTAATATTGTTATGCATAACTTTTTGTTGCCATTGATTAAAAATATCTTTACTTTATCATTTTGGCAATGTTTAGCATATTGTGTTCTAAATTAAAAAGTACATAAAAATGTTAAGTATGAATCGGTATAAAATAAAATATGATTCATAAGTTAAAATGATTCAAATACTAACTATAGGATAGCATTATAAGAAATATATTTATATATAAAATGCTTCCTCTAACTAAGCAATTTGCTAATTGCTTCCAAAATTTGCTCTAGTATTTTATCAATCGTTTCATGACAGTTAACACGACTTAAATTATTATAAAATTCTTTTAATTTTAATGTTCATTGTTTATTATGTCAGAAAATAAGATTTCTAAATATCTTTTCTTTTAAAAACTTGCCTTGATTTGTGGGTTGCTTCTGAGATTTTATTAATTAGATTGAGATTTAATTTCGTCATTTTAAAGGACAATTATAGAACAAAAAAAGCAACAAATAAAATGTGTAGTTAACATTTTGAAATATCATCAATTGATTATATGCTGTCCACAATCTCTTAGAATGTGCTGTTGAAAACTATTTGAGTCCTTTACATTTTAAGAATATTCACATTATGTATTAATTTATTATCAGTATAGTTTTATTTATCAGCATAATGGATAATGGATTTGTTTACGCTCAAGGATGAGAATTTCGAAATGCTAATTACCAATTGAATGTAGCAATACCGACTGTTTAATTCCAAAGACCCGATTCGCAATAGGAAAGTGTCGGTTGTTGAAGGTCATCTTGTGGCAAGTTTCAAGAAAATAGGAATGAAAATTGTTCGTGATTTATTAGCACTATTGGAATTAGCATTAAGCATATTACTACCAAGGACAAGAGTTTCTGTATAAATTTATGCAGGGGTATTGGTCGATATTTTTTTTTCTTTATAGCTGAGGTATATTTTAATTAAAGAGGATAATTATGTTCTGTGTTATGTATAAGGGTACGTAAAAAAAACTAAAATAAATATTTGTTTGGTACCTATGTATTAAAAATGAAAATGTAATACTTCGTCCTATATATAATAAAGACAAATATGTAGCCTTATACCCCACTCAGGGGAAAAAGTCCCAGGAGTCGAAATTAAAATGAACTTTCTGTTTCTTTAAAGTTAAAAAGAAAAAAAAATATATTCTCGTATTTACTAAATTGCACTTTCCCATTAAATAGCGAATAGAATTTTTATCCTGTTCTTACAATAGGAAGAAAAAACGCCAACGAAGCTGTATTTTTTGATAAGCAAAACACTTTCATGAAAAATTGTTTTAACAACAGTTGGCTCATTTTTCATTCATGTATTACAAATATTACTCTTTAAAACTCAAAAACAAAACAACAACAAAAATGTTCGGATGACAAATATCTGTATATACCACCTCTGTGTATTTTAAGAGTGTATTTTTAAACATTAAATTAATGCTGTTAATGTTCATTTATTCTTGATGGCCATCTCCTGAAATATGAACTCCCTATAGAAAATGATTAGATTTTTGGGTTCTTTAATAAAACTTGGTCTATGTGTTGACTTTATAATCTGATCTTAAGTATACTATCAAGGGGACATAGCTTATTGCTATTGTGAAATGATTTTTTTACATTTTTATTGAATATAATCCCTCAGTATATAACCTAATTTGACTTCTAGTTGTATTTCGTTGCCTTCACATTTTTCTGTTGTGCAAATTTATGTGGCGAAATGTTCCTCTGCCTGTTTGTTTTTTTTTTCTTTTTGTTTTTACTTTCTGATAACATATTTTAACTCAAAATGTCTGATATATTATATTCATTCATGTTTGTTAGGGTTTTACATTCAGCCTGCTTTGTGCCGCCATCTAGCGGTGTTCTGAGAAAAGCTTTTTAATCTGAAATATAATTTATCAATAATAAATACATATTTGACCTAGGTTTTGTACTATAATTTAATGAAGATGAACAAATTATTCAATTTAAAATATAAGAGTATAATATAATTATATATATGTATAGGCATATATATATATATATATATATATATATATATATATATATATATAGACACATATATATGTTTATAAGAATTGTTCTATCTTTCTTATTTCGAGGAATAAATAAATTTATTAAAATGACAAAGCTTAATAATAATGAAAAGAATTGATATAGATCCATATCCACATTTGTCTAATGAAAGAAAACTATCATTCCATGACATGACTTGATCTCTTGATCAGTGCAGGCACCAAACGTAATAGATGAAATACTTATGAATAGTGAATAGATAAGATAGTTGACACGAATATTATTGATAATGCGTAATTTTAACTTTTAAATCCTCAAATAAAAGTCCCGTGATGGCAATATACAAAAATGCTCTAAGTTGAAGACGAAGAATCTTTTTCAGGATATAGACTTTAGGAAATCGTGTAAGAAACTAAAACTTTATGAGCTTATTTACGTACTATGCCGCAGGCAGATGGCTTTTCCAAATTAGACTGCATTTTCTCCCGACTGGACTATTCGTTATCACAAAATGCAGCCTAGTTGTGACTAGCATTCTATAGAATGCTAGTTTTGTGGAGATGGGGGGATATAAATGTTAGACATGATGGGAACGGGGTAGCATCTCATCAAATTTTGTCAATCTTTCTCAATACTAGTTGGTTCTCCCAAATAGCCTATTTGTGTTCCCAACTAGACTGCATTTTCTTCCGAATGTCCTGCATATTCTTTAACTAGATTGCAGGATTTCCCAATGTCTGCATGTTCTCCCAACAAATCGAATGCTTATAAGTTCTTAAACTACGATGCTAATTCTCTCAACTGCTCTACATATACCTCCCGCTTTTGGAGTTGAATTAACTCCATGATTGCATAAAAAATCTATGGGACAAAGCGAGTCAGTCTTAATATAATACTGTTTGAGGGAGTGGAAAGCATTGGACTCGTTACTCCTTTCATAATTTGGTGCGTTGACGTGATTGGAGCCTGCAGAGTGACAGTACAATGGGAAACCGGTAGTTTGCGAATTACACAGCTCTTGTGGGGATTCTGAACCCTAGTCCATCTTTGGACTACCGAGACCTGTAGAACGGAAGCTCTGATTGCTGTTTCGCCCAACACTGTAATTGTAGAGAAGTCGAGACACAAAAGATCGTAAATTATTGTTAATTTCCTTCAACTCGTTTGTCATCGGCTTCGTAGCTTGAGATGTTCTCTATTCACAACATCATATCTGTAAAATGAATTCATCTTTTTCACAGTCTCTAATGAATAAATAGGTAATGGCGATATATGCTCAAAATGTCTTTCCAAAATATTTGGAAATAAGAAGTCTTCTTTTGAGCACGTTTCCTTCCGCTCTCTGTAAAATATAATATGTATTATTGGTCTTTATTAAATAACTATCTACTGGGTGAAATATTTGCTAAAAATAATAAATACAAAACATCTGCTGTGCGCATATTTTATATATTTTAAGAAATTCCTTGAATTCGCCCACAATAAATAATACTGGTAGGGGTAAATCATGAAAGGGAATCACACAAAATATCAATACCAATAATTAAGTCAATCTATGGAAACAATTATTCATTTATTGTTTTAATACCTTCACGCTCTTTATATGCCTCTACAAGGGCTGTAAATAGGTAAATTATGTTTACAACCTACAAGATGTCAGAAGTGATTATAGCAAAAGATTCCTTCTATAATTAGGCTGTAAACGTATACCTAGTAGTTTTAGGTCCTGAAGAAGCCTCCACAAACCATGAAATTAGTATAGCTATAAAGTTATCTAACCTGTAGGTCTGTTTTTGTTGATTGCCTTTCTCTCTACTTAATTATCAGCATCAATAGAAATGACAGAATATACAGTAGTATTGTTACAATATTGGATACATTATTTTTTCTAAATATAAATAGTCAGCTGATCGATAATCTATTTGACACCATATTGGATTCGTTCAGTCAATGACCAGTCTAGACGAGGCCCTGCTAGTGGAAGGTTCCATTCCTCAGGTTGAGGCTGAATTTAATGTTTAAGTGTGTTCCCCTGAAGAGGCACCAAAAAGGGTGCGAAACATGTAGGGAAGATAAATAAAAGTGTAAAAGTGTGTGACGATATTTTATTGACCTTCCGCCTTATTCGCCAGTTATATATATTTTAGCTAAGGGTCATTTAATGAATAATTATAAATTATTTGTATGGTAAACCAAAATTGTTATTAATTATTCATTCTTCAATATGTTGGTAGGATGAAATAACTCCATCATAAAGACATTGTGATTCAACCAATCGGAATATCTTACACAATGTTTACTATTCCTCTTGTGCGACCACCTAGAACATTCCTTGGCCGTCGGCCACATCCTTGGACAGCATCCCCAAATCCTCCATTCTCCCTCGAACAGGAACACTCTTCCTTCTAATTGGTGTACGCATCACGAAGTAGGATGCTATGGTGGAGCATGGAAACTGCTTCTTAGTCCTGGGAAAGAAAATATATTTAAATAAAAATGATGGTTTACAATTTCTCTCAGGATTAGTGAAATAATAATCTTATGAATATTAAAACAGTTCGACCATATAAAAGGGAGAAAATAGCATATATATATATATATATATATATATATATATATATATATATATATATATATATATATTCCTCGGTTATCCGGGCGCCTGTTATCTTACTTAATTTAATATATATATATATATATATATATATATATATATATATAGATGCTATTTTCTCCTTTTTATATGGCCAAACGGTTTTTTTCATATAAATATATGTATATATAAAATGGAGTTGTTTTCCCCCCAAAATACAATAAATTGGGAAAAAAATGGGCCAGCTCGGACTGAAGAAAAAAAAATAGCTAATCCATAAAGAATGAAACAAGTCTGAGTACAAAGGAACTAACCACCACCATACGTGAATAATAATAATGTAACGAAAATAACTTCTAAGTTCCGTGTAATGGATTTTTATTTGTTTACTATAAAATTATCAAACAGAATAAAAATATCAAATATCTTAAATGCGATCTCTCAAAGGGAATAAATCTATAAATAAGTAATTTTAAATAATAGTTTTTCTATATTTTATAAAAATAAAAAATACCTCTTTCATTAATTCAAAATGAACAATCTTTATAGCTGAAGAAAAAAATGTGAAAATCAAGCTATTCATTACATTAAATAAAATAAATTAAATAAAGTAAAAAAGCCCACCAATAATTCCTAAAACCAAAAAAAAAAAAAAAAAAAAAGGAAGAAAAAAATCAAATAAATTTGGAAAAATAGCCTATTATTGGCTTATGAGAATGCAGTCGCCCAATATCGTCGATACAAATGCTAAGTATCGAATTTGAAAAGTGGTTTGTACCTTATAGATGACTTATATTTTATCTAATTATATATTTAAATTAGACTTATTTCAAATTCGTTAGTTTGAGCTTCTGTAATATATAATTATTTTTCTTTAATTTTCGAGAATTTGCCACAACGCACATCAGTCTTACAGCAATCAGTATAGATTGAAATGAGAAATGAGTTTTTTCACATTCGATTTCGACGATATGTTCAGCTGCCACTCAGATTGGCATACTACTACTAACGTAAAAACTACATTTTTTAATATTGTGGCTAATTAAATTAATAAAACTTTCTACTTCGTACGTATATCTACTCAAATATATAATTCTTACTTCCATCGTACCATAATAAAACAAACAATATAGGCGATGTACGGTTAATTTCAGGGAAAAAAGAATATACAAGTTTTTAAAAAAATAAAAAAAAGTAATTACCTTTTTTTATAAAGTTTATATAAAAATAACATTTCCCCTTCTTAATAACTGGAATAAGACTGACCTGACCATTTTCTATGTTGTTCCAATGTATTGCTGTGCAATGTATCCTCTACTTCACGGCAGGGTGTCCAGTCGCCCCTAGCTCCATCTATCCGGGTTTAACTGCAACTAAAAATGGACATTTAGGATCTTGCAGACTTTAAAATAGACAATTTATTCAATACACGAGTCCACTATGTGGCCGTACAGTTTACCCGATGGCTTCGATTTTACAGCCATGTTTGTGCTACCTTATGCTTCTTAGTTGATTTTATCCAGGAGTCACGTTACCATCCTTTTTCTCTTTTGTTAACCAACTGAGGTTATACTGACTATGGTTTTATGATTCATAATTTTGAATTAAATATGAATGCTTCAATGTTCAAGAATTTTATTATACTGTGAAACTGTGATGAACGAATGAAATATTTTTACGCACGTAATTAATTTTCTTCTATTAACTTATTAATATAATCATAAATAAAAAATCTTTCCTTTTTCGTGAAAACAAAATAAAATTATTTCAAAATGGCAGCAAATAATATTCGTTATTCTTACTTCAAAAAGCTTCAATCGATGTACCTAGAACCCCCTTAAATAACTCCATTAAAGAAAGGACGCTTATTGAGAATTATAAATATTAATATACATACACGTAAAAAAAAAAAAAAATTAAATGATATATTCTTAGATTTTTCATTCATTTTAGTATTTAGGCGCACCTACAATTGAATCGATCCATGCAAAAAGAGCTTCACTCCATAATCAGTAGTTTTGAGAAAACGAGAAAAAACTGTCTACACCTTTCATTTGTTTTACTATTGTGCTATTGTTTTCTTGTCTGAGTACCCCATACTGACACAATTTATATATGAAACATTGGTTATTACTAACAAATGCATTATATTATTAAAATATAACAATAGTACTTGGACTGAAGCTCTTCTTGCATGGAACAGCCTAAGGAGTACCTTCTTGTAAAATATAAGGTCTAATATAACGTAAAACACATTGTAGGATATATTGAGTAACAGTTTATTATTAATGGTACAATATGTAAGAAATATTTGCATGATATAAAGTTCCTACAATGAGTAATGTATAATCTATGTTTATAGTTGTTGGCCAACCCTTAATGGCATCAACTTCTTAATGTCTTCAATTTTTTTATACTTGTTGGGGACCTTCTCACCTGGGTAGGCAGGATTGGGAGGGAATACTGGGGCCTGAAGACCTTGGCGTAAACGAAAGGTATGTGCTACAATGCCGTTAATGAATGTTTTTACTACATGTGTTTCTATGGAAACAATGTATTGGACTAAAGTCCTCTTAACATAGAAATGTGTAGTGACCGTCAGAGACAACGAATCCACCTTGTAACTCATATTTGGAAAAAAATGGACTGAAGCTCTTTTTGCATGGATCGATTCATGCCATTTGCACTGGTCTATCTTTTGTTTGTCATCTTTTCTAAACACCCATGGTTATGACGGGAAATTTTCCAAGAGACCCCGTTGTAAAAAGAAAACCTACCACATGCGAGGATCTAACCCGTAGAATAAATTGTCAGAATCCAGCGTGCTAGCCACTGGATTACGAAAAGAATCCATTTTGTTCATTATCTTTATTTCTGCAACCTGACTCAAATTATCACCGACGTCATTCATGTCATTTGGTAATCCCAAAGGGTTAAGCAACCAGGCCTTCCCCAGATGATTTGCTCGTTTCGCATCTTTCTTAATTCATTTCGGTAGATAACTCTTCAATTTTTTTTTAAATTATTGTACATTTCTAATTTACATCAGTCATTTTCTACTGCAGCTCACTGTAGACTCTGTAGTTTATTTGTATTTACATTTGTTGATGTCTTTGCAGTTTTTTCCTTCATAATATAAGGTCTGGTTCATTATTTGTAATTACATAATCCTAGAAGGATATCGAAATAATCAGCAGAACATTAATTAAGTTCTTTCAAGAGGAGCTAAGGTATGGTAAAAATCATAAATATTTAAAAATAAATAAATCTTTTTAACGCCCATTTAAATAACTTAGGTATTGGTCGGGATTCTTACAGGTTATCACCCTTTCCTAGCCAGGTTAGAGCTTACCAATATTTAGCTATAGTTGTCAGTATGTTTAATTGTATAGGGTTAAAATAAAACTATTTGATCAAAGGGCAAACATGTTCTACAGAAGTTTAAAAATTGCTTTGGAGCTTGAAGCATTTGAAGTTAAAAGTCAAATTAATACACATTAAACATGAATACTTGTTAATTAATTAATTATTCCTACAGTGAGAACGATCTACAGCAGAAGTTAATTCAGACACAAATATGACTGTATACCAAATGCATAGAATTATACCAAGAAAACTATTAAAAGAAATTCGAACGAAGACAATATTCAGTTCAATGCCCTGGTTTGGAGCAAAAGGGACGTATCTCGAAGTGACGACCTAGGCGTTTTCAACCTAGGCGTGGCACCAACAAGCAATCTATCATCACGAAATTATTTCTAGTACATTCCCTGGGGATACTCAACAATAATACATACACGGCATGTAATTAGATGCTTATAAATCTATCGAAAATCATTTCACAAAATTGTTTTCTACTTATCATCAAAATTTTTTCCATTTAAAATATTATCGAAATGGTTTTAATATTGAAATAATTAAAAACTTTTTATTCAGCTGATTTTAATTTTCGAAAGACTGATAATTATGGTGTGTATATAGTACCCCATAGCATTTCGCCAGCTAACTTTATTTTTAAATAAATTTTCATTCAGATGATTAGGAACATTCTTTACAGCAGATTTATGTCACATATTTAATAATTACAAATTTTTATTCGTACATTTTTTGAAGATAATATTTAATTTGGTAATAGTTTATATAGTTATTTGTACATAGTAATATTAACATGAAAAATATTTAAAAAAGATAGTATATTGTGCCCTTCTGGGATTAAATGTTGTCTGGAAGTATATTTTAAATTCCTATGAAGTGGATAGTGATAAAGAATTGATAGTGTTTTGAAATTATTTTCTTGCAAGGGGTCATGAAGTTGGGATAGAGAAAAATTGAGTATAGAAAAAGGAGTATGTGTGCGTGTGTGTGTGTGTGTGTGTGTGAGAGAGAGAGAGAGAGAGAGAGAGAGAGAGAGAGAGAGAGAGAGAGAGAGAGAGAGAGAGAGAGAGAGAGAGTGAGAGAGAGAGAGAGAGAGAGAGAGAGAGAGAGAGAGAGAGAGAGAGAGAGAGAATAGATACAATCTGTACGCCCACTGCACGTTCTAGAGCGAGGCATCTCATGGACTTGGCTTTGCCTTGAGTATAGCATTTCTGGAATTCTTGGCTTGAGATTAAAAAATAACTTGGTCGAAGAAAGCCGCTGTCGCCTCGAGGCTGGACATGCGCGTTTGACATTTACATCAGGCCTGCCACAATTAAATCTAGAACTTATTATGCTCCCTTGGCACTAGGTACAGCAATATATTATTCAGTGTATGTGCGTTGTTTTTTTTATTCATATCTATTCCTTCAGCCACATTTGCTACACTGGTTTTATTTTTAAATTCAATGCGAAAAATATATATTTTTTATACGTGTATATATATATATATATATATATATATATATATATATATATATATATATTGTGTCTGTGCGTGACTTTATGTAAATATATGATGAAAGCACATAACCATAGCCATAAGCTGAAACTGTCACTCATCTTATCTTTTAATAGGTTATCCACTAATGGACAATTAAACGGCCGGAAAATTGTACTGACCACAGTATCTGCCTATTTAGCAGTAGAGTCAATAATCGAATACCTATACAGCATCTGTTCCTCCCTGCCTGTTAGAGCTGAATATGAATAATGTCTAATTTTTTTCTAATAAAACAACAGAGAGAATGATTCGTGAGGGCCAATGTTATGTTAAGTGTACATGGTTTTTATTGTTAGTAAAATAATTGGAATCAAAAGTAGAATTATGTCTAATTACTTTTCTTTTGATGTTTCCTTAGACAAATAGTTCTATTTTAGCCTTTAATCAATTTTCTTTATCATACTATACGTCATCTTAGCTACATTAGGATAACTAAATAATGAGGTTTAAATTCTGGCATTTCGGCTTGAATTTTAAGCATAATTCAAGCTTATAATAAAAAATTGACAAGATAGGTATTCAGGGTCTCCCCTTGGTCTAGCGGCTACCCGGATGTCGGCGCTAATGACCGAGATGTGGATGTGTCGTAAAAAAAAAAATAAATAAAATAAAATAAATTAATTAATAAATAAAATAATAGGTACTTACTTTAATACATATATTAAAAAAAATAATATACATGATAAATATCAGTAGTAAGTAGTGATTAAATTAAAAATAATTCGACAATATTTTAAAATGGGCTGCTTATAAAATTTAAACAGATATAAAATTGTATACATTTATTAATTATGTTGTATACATATATTCACTGATATTTATCACATGTATTGAATGATATTGTTACCAATTATTTGTTATATATATGTATTTTAATTAATACGTGCTATGCTCATTTTTGTTTATAGTCGTGATGAAGACTTGAAATTTAAACAATACGTTGATGAAGGGGGTCTCCCGTGGTCTAATGGCTAGTGCCTTGGATTCATAAGCGGGAGATGGTGGGTTCGATTCCCAACCTCCGGCAGGAATTTTATCATCCCACGGCTCGCTGGTAAAATTCCTCGCTACACCCTGGATGTCGGCGCTAATGACCTAGATGTAGTTGCGCCGTAAAAAAAAAAAAAAAAGCCAAGATAACGTGGTCCTAGTTGTCAAACACTAAAATACACCACTTGAGTAAAATGAACTTACTATTAAAATAATACAATATGTGTGCGTGTTAAAACATATTATATTACATTTTTTTAAAGAAATATGCCATTTTTTAACGATTAACATCCCCTCCAACCAATTTATTTAAGAGAGTAAATTCTAGGATAAGAATTTTTCCTTTTTAAGTAATTGTACACTCAAATCTCAGAGCTCGTTTTTGAAAAAATGAGCGATTTTCGCAACTCATACATCTCCATCCTGTAAATAACTAGTATAAAAATATTCCGTTTTTTATAAATTAATTCAATGGCTTAATTATTCGATTTTATTTGTTACTATTAATTAATTTTAAAAGATAGTCTAGTAGTACTGGAAAACATTTTATACAAAAGTATTATAAAAAATAAAAATCATATCAAGAACTAAAATGTTGTTAATTAGTCTGCTAAGAGAAGTAGCAATAATGAAGAAAACAATGGAATTTGTAGTTATTAAATAAATTAAAATTATCCGTGAAATATATTAGCTTGAATGCTCCATAGCATCTTCACCAGAGGCATATGCATCTCTAGTCTATTCAATTACAAAACGCTCCTTACAAATAATTACAAAGAAGCACTTTTAACGACTTTTATAACGACATAACAGCATTTGCTTACGATTCGTTTTAATACGGCAATAAACTCTACGAGCCAGGGTCATATTAGAGCCCACTAACTGTCACAAACTATGTATATTCAACTTGTATATTATTTACTTTAGTAATGTCTTTATTACGGTAAATCTTTTTTTTTATTGCCTTTGCTGTTTATTGCTACTTGTTTTACGGATATTAAAAAGCAATTCATCTCTTCATTTAGACTTGTTTCAGATTTTCGCTACAATGAAGTGCGTTGCTATGAAATTGTTAGTAGCCTTATAAACTTAGGTTTACCTTATGTTAGAAGTCGTGAATTGTCATTTGATAAAAAATATTGTATTTGCTAGAGGTAAACTTTATCTTATACAAATTGTCAAGTACCTAATTAATTTGTTTATGTAGGTTTAACGGGATAATAATAAATTTAGTTACTAGCAATTTTACTGTCCAGGATGAAGGCTAAATTTGTTGAAAAAAAAAAATCAGCCCCGCAAATACTGTAGAGTTACCTGATTCTTGAATTAAATGCTAGGTTGGTCTAGGGATGGTCTGGAACCTCGTATTGAGCTAACGAACGACGACAGATTAAAATCATGAATACCTGACCGGGTTATTATGAGCTCAGGTCCTTTAGTACATCAGTCGAGTTTTCTACCGCTGAGCTAACCACGCCGTACTTTGTTTATTTATGTAAATTTATTTATAAATACTGACGAAGATTTTATTAAATATTTGTTACAGACTAAAAATAAAGTGAATATATTTTCGCAAAAAATAGTACGTTCGAAATACTGTACGGGGACATTCCAACATTAATTTTTTTTTTTTTTTTTTTATGTGTGAACCTGTAGTTTCCATGAATAATAAGTGTATACTAATCATGCTGTCACAGATGTCCTAAAGATGCCTGTCGAAACAACGTATTTCATAAAATATGTTTAATTTTACGGTGGAGTGTTTAAATTGGGAATAAAAACGTTGACATTGCAAGATCAAAAAAATCAACCTTAATAATAAATAAATTAAGTATGAATTGGAGTGTCAATATAAACATCCTGCCTTTTCCAACCTTTTTTTCTTTAGTTATCATTCTTTTGAAAATTCATTTTCTTAATACTGAAAATGTTTATTAATTTAGTAATTATACATTTTTTAACGTTTTGGCAAAAATTGCCTATAAACAATTTCCGACGTTTCTCTAATGTGAGAATTTGAAGGATTTATTTAATTTAATTTAGAATGTACGTGATTACATTTAATTTTTAATAGATTATTATTTTTTTCAATCCATTCAAAAATCTATTCCTACCCCAATTTATGTTTTTATCTTAAAAGTAGATGTATTTATTTTCTGAACCTTTACGATCCCCAGCTTGGGCACATTTACTGCTCCTAGCATTATAACCCTAATATACTTAAGGACAAATAGTCAAAGTGCATTAGATTTTTTTTTTTTTTTTTTTTTTTTTTTTTTTTTTTTTAATGATAGAATTTTTATATTTAGCTCACCATAATAGAACTGAGAAATCTTCACCTAATGATGGCTGCTCGTTAAAGAGAACGAATCCAAGACTTGGAAGTATGATGATTTTCTTCGACGGACCACCCAAGCTGCTAGGGAAACCGGATCCGAGAAGGCTTATCCTTTTTTCTTTTTTTTTTCTTTTTTACTTATATTTGTATGCATGGGAAGGTATTCTTAATTAAAAAACAACTTTTTGAAGAGGAAATAATAAAAAAGAGAATAAAAAGGACTGCTCGCTAGTATTCGTCTTAAGCTAATTAGCAAGTGTGTTCTACAATGGGAGAAATATTAAAATTATAAATGAAGCATTCAAAATAGAAATGATATTAGTGTAGGTTTAGGAAACATTATGTTTTATATATATATATATATATATATATATATAAATGGCAGTTTTAGATAATTTTTCTCCTGGATAAGAGGCATCACCCTTATTCTTGCTTTTCCAAAGGAAGGCTGGCAATGACATATCCTAATGGAATAAATAGTTTAATGACGTTTATATAATAAGAAAATGTATACCAACACTGAAGAAAAAAAAATCATAATATGCTGTGGTATTATTTCTGTAACGAACCACCAAGTTCAACAGGTTGATTTTTTCTTATTTAACTAAATTAGCTTTTGTGGAATTGTTCTTTTATTATTTAAGTTGCGTTTGGAATAAATTAAGAGTGGGGCTTCACATTTTACTTAACTAATAAGAATTGAGGGTAATGCGAGGGGAATTGTAACGTGCGAGAGAATGGAAAATCTCTTCACTCATATGATGAAACTTCTTCAATCCATCCAGAAGGAACCGGTAAGGTGACCTCGAGTTAAATCTAATCATAGCATGAGTTATATCTAATCATGGAGTTTTAATCATATCACTCATAATGCATCTATTCCAGTATACCAATCTGGAGGAGTTAAATATAACGAAAGAAAGGAACACATAAAAAAAAGGTTATATACATATGAGATGAAGATGACAGTTGATCCTAAACCACATGAGCAGTGTCGGTACTGATGGTAGCAAACCTTGGAGTGTTTTTCCTTTAAAAGGGTAATTTTGAAAATGGAATTGTGATTTGGGAAGTAAATAAAAAAGAGTAATGCTCGATTAGCCGAATCACAGATTTAATAGTCCGCCAACGTTCCAGCCCAAATCAATTTCCGGTCACGTGACCAATGACGTCACTTTTGTGTCACCCGTGACGAATAATCTGTAGGCCCCCAGCTATATGATATTTTCATGCCAAATCAAACTTTACCTATAGAGACATAAAACCATGTACTGAGGGTTTGTCGTGGATCCAAATTCATGTTTTTTTTTTTGTTTTAAATGTTCCAAATATAATTTGAATTTATTCTTCATTTTTCATTCAAAGGACAAGTGCATAATATTAGGTTGAAGGTAGCATTTTCTTAGGGAGGACCACACAAGTCCCTGCTCCTACGCTAGACCTTGACGTAATCAGCAGTTTAATATCTGGTTTATTTTTTATTACAAACAACCGTCTCGTTCTTTGTTACTTATGACTATTTTTCTTGATAAAAACATCTTTTACATATTTGATACATTATTTTAGTAGATGTTTAACTTTAAATAGTTTTATGATTATTATAAACTTTTTTTTTATTAATCGATGATTTTTAGGTGGTTGGGTTTAATACATTTTAAAATTTATTCCGTGCAATTTAAAAATTTAATGTAAGGATCTATCGAAATTTATAAATTTATCCCAGCATATGAAGAAAAGTTATGTAGTAATATACTTTAGACAGGTCAATAGCGACTTGTCGCCAGACAGTTGCTCTCATTATCAGAGAAAGAAGCTAGAGAGAAATATGGAAGGGGTGGAAAAGTAAAATCGAATACCCCAAATCTTTCAAGTGATTTGTATTTCGACCCTTAAAAAAACTATTCTCAAAATTTGCTCTGTGTGACACTGTATGTTTGCTGTAATAATTTTTTTTTTTATTGTATTCGGATATATAACATTTAAAACATAGAACATAGAGAGGACTGTCTTGTTATTAAAAAAGATTCACTTGTAGAGCCTGAAATTCAACTTTGATTTCCTTTGTTTTTGCAAGATCATTTGCTGTTTAATGCCGAATACAAAATTTAATGATGCATTCTATTAACTAGCGAAAGAACCTGCAGAGGATAATATTTATCTGAAACGAAAACATTAATCCTTAAATTACACTTTTAAGGCAAAAATAAATACAACTTCTCAAGGAATATGATCAAAATGCATAAGTTAATAAAATAAAGTACTTTTTCATGCGAAACATAGTACAAAAACGTCTTTGAACTTTATTTTTGAATATTCGTGTTGTAACATTACTTTTCTGTTGCCCTATTTCAACCAAATATCGAAGAAGCAGCATGTTGCCTTCAGGCATGTCGAGGAAACACAACATAGTTTCTTTGAAAGTGTAACCCAGTAAGTCTCCCTTTAAAAGCCAACTCTTCCTTGACCTTTCCCTGAGGTCCTCGAGAGAAACATGTAATTTTCGAAAGTTCAAGGCTAAAGGAGTCTCTTAGATTGAAAGTTTCTAGGGGAGAGTTTGAGGATATTCGTTTTAATGAAGAGTTCATTAAGGTAAAAATTATAATTATGACATCGGTTTGCCTTCATTTTACAATCACCCATAAGGTACAATCCATTTGAGATGACGATAAATGATATTATCATTTCATTAATTTTCTTTAAACCTAAAAAAAATTATACAAAAGTAATTGATAGATTTTGAAACATAAGTAATGAGAGATCCAATTTTTCGCTATATATGTTTTCAATTTTTTTTTAAAAGAGGTTGGGAAAATGTTTTATATAGTTTTCAACTAAATTGTTAAATCCGACTTGTGCTACTCTATTTTTATAATTAATCTGTCTTTATTGAGTACATATGTATGCCGCAATGTATTGGATAATTTTACAAATTTAAACTTAAAACATTTCATTCCTCAGTAGCTGGAATAACAAATCTAAGTAGTATGCATCAAAATACAAATCGACAAACTAGACGAATAGTTTTAAATGGAATGTTTACAACAAATAAGAATGAGAACTGTATAAATGAAATTATGACAAATTCAACTGAAAAAGAACCCTAGTCGGCTGAAGGGAAAGATGACCTAGAAATTTCTGCAGAACATAAACCTCGAGATATGTCACGGAATTCTTTACCAGAGTGAAATCAGTGAAAAAACACAGGTTATCTACCTAGGACTTACCCTTGACAGACGACTTACCTGGAGCCAACACATACAAAAGAAAAGACAAGAATCAAACAGACGCTTTAGACTACTAAACAGACTACTAGACTCTCGCTCAAAATTATCTTTAAAGAATATGTGACGGATATACACTACTATACTTCAACCCACCTGGACGTATGGCTTGGAAGTTTGGGGGTGTGCCAAGCGATCCATTATCCTCAGAATCCAATCTCTCCAATCCAAAATACTCCGTAAAATAGTCAATGCTCCATTCTATGTTTCAAACTTCACTATCCATAACGACCTAGAAATCCCCTTTGTCCAAACCCTGTCCAAAACCCGATACCTTAACTTCCACTCCCGCTTGCCTGGTCACTACAATCCCCTAATCAACAAGTTATCCTCATCCTCCATTCCCTGCAACCCTCACCGCCGCCTCAAGCGCGAATGGCCTAGAGACCTATTGCAAACAAACCTTGTAAAATAATGTAAATATAAAAATTGTAAATACTGTAAATAGCCACCCTTACAGAAAATGTATCCTAAGATAAAAGTCCAAGTTAATAGGTTTTGGCCAATGGGCTTTTTTCCTATCGGTCCTTCATGTCATCAAATTCTGAACATAAGAATTATAAAAATACTATTTATTGTATTGTATAATTGGCAAATAAAGGTATTTAAGATTTAAAAAAAAAAAAAAAAAAATTCGATTCTGAGAATTATTGCTGAAGATTGTATCATTATATTTTAGATGTTTAGATAGGTGATTCTTTTTTTAGCAAAATTTAATTCGTTTTCTTCTATTTAGACTAATCATGATGAATTATTTAGTAAATCATTTTTGGAAGATTAAAAATCTATATCGAAGCTTATTTATTTATTGGTTTATCTCGAGAGAATTTGCTATAGCCATTTTAATAGTCCGAAATCCCCTTACCAGCTTTGCCTTAGATTTTATAAGGAAAATACTATGAAAAATTTTTTTTATTATATATTGTTTATTAAGGAAACATGTAAGGTTTCATAAATGTGTGCGTTCCTATACACAAAAGCCTCGGATATTATCTAATAGCAAATTGTACAAAACAAAAACCAATGTTTATCCATCATGTACATACTTTTTATAAATGACATTCATTTAAATAACTGTTGCCTATCGGTTTCAGTTTTTATATCAAAATACCGAAATTCACTTATTGGAGAAAAGTGTTTTTTCTAATCTTGAAATTAGTTATTTCTTTTTATATTTGATCATTGCACACTCGTTCTTAATTTTTTCCCCTTTTTTTCAGGATCCGTCATTCCTAAAATACAGCTGGATGTGGAAGATTTTTACAGAAACAGACCTTTTCCAACAAGAGGTTAGTTACATGTAAATCAATTTTTTTTTTTTAAGTTAACCACAGGTATTCCCAAAATTCTGCTTTCTTGTAAAGGACAACATATGTATGTAGAAAGGGCGAATTCACAATAAAAAAAAAAACAAAAAATTAACAAATTGATACAATGTAAATCCTTGAAATTCGGCTTTCTAAGATTCTATGACTCTCAAAGGGTTTTATAACAATTATAAATGACCTATTATTAATTTTTGCCCCATTGAATTATACAATGTTTTGGAGATTATTTTACTATATTTCATTTGCATAAAATGAAATGATGATTAATCTTTTTTTTAAAACAACAACGAGGTGGCTGATCGCCTAGTTTATAGGAAGAAGTTTATAGTCAGTCTTATAGGAAGAATATAAACAACTTTCATATACGGGATTTAATTTTTTGATATTTTAGCTTGAATTATAAGCCTTCATCGAGGCTATTGTAACAGTACATGTGCCACTTAAATATTATTAGAAATCTTAAAAAATTGAAAAATAATATATGACATATAAGAGAAACCTTTGGCAATAAATGTAGATTACTTTTTTACCAGTTTAATAATTGTTAACATAAAATAAATGGGTGATTGTATGATCGGATTTGTATAAAATATTTTCCTAATTAAAATATTAGGAAAATATGAATATCAAAATTGTATTTTGTAGAAGTCATCTCCAAGGGGTTCACTGATGTTAAAAGCCATTAATAACTCTGAAGGCTGAAATGCAAAGCAAACGCTTAAAGTTTTTTTTTTTTTTTTTTTTTTTTTTTTTTTTTTTTTTTTTTTATTATAAGTATTATTCTTTAATGTTTGAGCGAATTGACGTGTATCGTCATTAGAAGCAATAAGTCTAATAGCACGGGAAATTGATTTGAAGTTAGTTTACAATATTTTTCTTCACAGTAATACTAATTGACTATATAATTCTAATACTGAATGCTGGATGGTTATCATTAACGTCGAGAATTATTATAAGTATTCAGCAGGAATTAAAACACTCCCTAACCTTGAGTTATTTATTTTTCTTTCAGACAAGGCTACAACTTGGAGCCAGTATTTAAAAATATTGCATTATTAGAAGGATTATCGAAGACAGTACCATTGTATTTTCATGTTTCTAGCCTTCAGAAGGATCAGAGCAATTAGCTAAATTAACTCATGCATCTATGCAAATTGTGGAGAAGATAAAAAGAAAAAAAAAAGAAAAAAAAAGAAAAAAAATTACAATTGCAAATGCACTTCTCTGTAGGAGGAAATGAGTTTTTCCTTTTTCATTTTATCCTCGAGAAGTGTATTTCTCTTTTTGCGCGAGAATCTCCGCCCACCAATAGCTAGTCCCTCTCGAATATTTAATTTGATATTCAGCAGATAGCTTATTATAACTCTTTCGTCTCCAGCTCATGTATTATTCACGCTGCTGGTATCGTTTAGAGTCATTTGGAAAGAAAATTCTTATCAAAGTCGATAACAGCCCTTGCAGGAGGGTTGGTTTGTTTGCGTTTCAATATAAGCGACCGCTGTTATATTTTTAGACAAGCCGTTGTTGGGTTTCTTAATGGTGGATTTTGTTCAGCCTTGTTTTGTTGATGTAATGATGAACCGAGAAAACAGTTTTCTAATTACTTAAATTATTATTTCCCCCACGAACATCTTATCCTGTCAATTTTACGATGTCCTCCTTTAGGCCAACCGGTCTGTAAATATTGTTAACGAGAAGTCTTCGATTTGTTTTCACTCCGCAGCTAATGATGACTCGTCTCTTCAAATAGTAATCATAAGCCCAATAATAGTGACAAAGTAAACTTGTCGGTCCCGCGAGAGTTGTGTAAAATTATCATAGACAACTACCATTAACATAAAATGTTATGAATCTTTATGTTAGTTACATCCCAGAAAAAATATTATTTTTTTCAGATGAATAAAACTAGCTACTTCCCTTTGTATGATTCAAGAACAATCTTTCATTTCATTTTCAGAAGTTAAATATCGATTTTCGTTACAACGAAACACAAAAATACAGCAGAAAAATGCGCTTTTATATTTTAGTCTGGAGTGTCAGTCAAACTCCACTTCTTCTGGGCCGATTTTTCTTTTTTCTAAATACATCGTTACAAATAGATTTGCTTGTTATGTAAATCACACTTTACAAAAACACATTTTTCCCTAAAGTAACACAATACTTAGCAACTTGTCCTGGCCGTTAATGCTTTAGTACTACCATTTAATTGAATTCACACTGCTGATTTTTGTCCATAATGATATTGCATGAAAACAAGAACAGATGTGTATATACAGATACTTCAAAGACGTAAATTCCTTCGAGGAGAGCATTTATAGTTCTTATAGGAATTATACGAATATGGCATGATAACATTCCACGACCTCAATTATGCTGCTAAGGTATTATTAACAAGACACAAGAAGAAAACCCTAAAACAGACTTAGGCCAAAATGCATACAACTTCGGGAAATGGACAGTACCAAATATTGATTTAATAGTCTTCAATCTGCGTTAATAGCCTAATTGTTGATACACCTTTAAACAGAAAAAAAAATAGTCTTTAATTGTCTTATATACAAATATATAAAGAATCATGGGCGTCTAACTAATAAAAGAAGAATGGTTACACTAATGGTTACTAAATTCTTCGTTATTTCATGGAGTGAGTTTTATAAATAAAAATCTTAGTGTTGTAAATTCCAAATAAAAAAATTAATAATTATAATTCTCACAAAGTATTAAATTACTAGAGAAAGTTACTGACATGGTTATTTCAGTAGTGCACACTTTTTAATTACTGCATACTTTTAATTTATTTACATTTACTTTTTTACGATGGGGAAATAGTACAACATTTACAATAATTCTACAAAATGATAACGTACTACATAGTGGAAAGCTATATGAAACCAAAAATAGTAACTTTTAACCATGCCTTTTTTCCTTGTTAAGCGTAACAATGAGTAGATAATCTTACTCACAAGTTGATTACCAGCATGGTTTACTCTGATAAGCGTGGTATTATCTAAATACCGGTAGCACATACAAAATATAAATACCGTTATTAGGGCTAGTAATTAGAAATAAGATAATTCGAATTGCTTTATTAGGTCCGCATATTTGGGTTATGTATATATTCTTCTAAAAGTCTTCTATGTGAAATAAGATGACATTTTTTCCTTATAAAATTATTTTTATTTCCCTAATGCATTTTGTAACCGTCGTGTAAAATATAGTTTTTAAAAATACCTAAATTTTAAATAATAACATTCTGTTTACAAAGCCTAACCTTATTTGCCTTATTTTGACTGAATAAGCACTTTTATCAAAAACTGTGACCGTGACTAGCCTTGGTTGTCTTGTATTATTTATTACAATTTTCTCATAGTATATTTTCCCATTTTTAATGTAGTAAATTGTGAAATTATTATTTTTTGTTACTTTTATTTATTTTAGTTTGTGTAAATTTTATATCTTTTTAATAATTATTGAACCTATTTTTATTAATTATTTCTATCTAATATTAATGTAAGTAATTCATCTGGCTGTTGTAGAGCTTCGTACATAAATAAATAAATGCGGTTACTTAATTTTCTGAGCATCCAAGATCCATTATTAATCACAGTTGGCAACGTTGTGCATGATGTCATAAGGAACCTGGAATATAGAATATGTGATTTTTGGTTTAATTTCCTATGCGGTGAGTTAAAGTATTTAAAATATAGAGATTTTAGAATTAAATCATTGATGGCGTATTCCGTTCTGTGTTTCAATATTCCTTCTTTATATTAAGTCTAGAGAGCAATTTTTTTTTAATTAAGAAAAGTTTAAAAAACCATTTACTATTCTTTAATTTTAGTAATACTAAGTTAGACTAAACTTAATACTAGTAATACTAGTCTTAAGAAAGAGAGATGGCTAATAGTCGTGTACTTACTTGGTTGATGTTGCTGGACCGAGAGACTGCCTATTACTAAACAACCCTTGGAGGCTATTACTAAGCAGTGGTGGAGAAAGCAGGAAGAGGGTCAGTACATCTGTCCATCTTGGAAAGTAGGGTTTCAGAGTCATATTTAGGTCGGCTCTCTAGCTTTCACGAAGAGTTTTTGCTCCGCTCTTTAGGGTCTGGCCTATTTAGTTTCTCACGAGGAACTAAAGGCTTGTTAGGGTGTTTGGGTCTTCGGCGTTCGACAAGTGATATAATAGCGCTTTAGTACAATAGGATAATTTACAATGAGAAAATTACTTAATTGTCCTTTAAGACGTTTTGAACAGTAAAAAAAACCGTTGTTCAGAAATGTTTATTTACATTAGTCCTCAAATAGTAGAAAAATAGTTGAGGTTAATGAAAACTTTTTGTTCTTAAACTTGTCCTTTTCAATTTTGGCGGGAATAACATTAAACTGAATTAAAAATACAAATCTAGACACGATAGCGTATTTATGTTTTTATTTAATCACTGCTCCGGAACTTCGCCAATTATCAGTTAAGACAGTGTCGTGATCAGTTATAGTAAGTAGCAGGTTGAAATTTCATAATTATTATATCCAGGCAATATTCACACATTTAAAGATATCAACAGTATGAAATATACCATATACGCAAATTTGTTATGCAAGCATAAAGCAAATCTGTCCACTATTTGTACAACTTAAATTAATTAATAAACCATAAACTCATCTTTAAGTAACCTGCAAAGAATGGAGTACATAACCACCATTTTTTTTCTAATTTTTTTTTTCGATTCAGTTTAGGCTTAGATTTTTTTCCTTAGTTGTATCCTTATAACTTTTTTTATAATATTTTTTTTGTCCAAAACCTGTCTGTTTATTAGTCTTCATGTAAATAGCATGTATAACTAACTATAATTATCTAAAGGAGTGAATAAAGGAACATGAGTGATTTACTGGTTGCAATTGTATTTCGTTTATCAATAAAAGTGTATTTGAGGGTTAAAAAGCTACTTAAACACACAGATTATTGGTGTCATTCAATATATATGTACCTTGGAACAATAAGGGCCAATAGCCAAATCTCTGAAAGGAAGATTTTCCTCTCTCAAAGAAGGGAGAAAATAAACCAATTAATAATTTAAACTTCTTAATTTAAAATATCTCTAAAACATATTTTTTTTTTATGGATACATAACGTAAATTTGCTTTGTGCATAATAGATGTTATAATATCTATCCATATATTTCTTTAACTCAGGGATAATATAATCTTATCAACAGAGCTGACTACAAACACAGATTATCGTTGCTATATAGATGATCTTTAGTTATGACGTGGCCATTGTAGCAGAAGAGACATTTGAATAAATTGACGATTACATTAATTTGGAATTTTATTCATTATCTTTTACCTAAACAAGAAACATTGTTGAGATTTGGCTCACTATTTATTTTAATATAATCTGAAGCGGCTTACTATCCATGAATCTTATGGAGAAAATAAGACTAAAGCTCTATGCATACTTTCTTCTTATTTACAATGAAATGATTTATGGTGCCCATTAAAGTTATGTTGCACTTTCAACTTATAAACCTTTCAGCTGAACCTAAAAGTCAGGAGAGTGGCGTCCTTGTACGTTTTAAAGCAAACATGATAAAACTCCCACATTCCCACAGTTTATCCCCTAACAACTCCAGACATGGTTTCCCTGGATCGTTATCTACGACATAGTTAGTTTTTGTCACCCCTAAAGGGTGACTATTTTCCCGAAGCTATCTGTAGAACAGTGTGCCCTCTGTTAGAACCTTCATAAGTCAATGGTTTTTATCTCGACCTCCTTTCCCTTCAACCTGTCTGGAGAAAGCAGGTCCGACTGCTCCCTCTTCCTATTTCGGATTTTCCATTATCTCAATCCAGAACACTGGTTCTCTTTCTTTTCCGAAAATAAAAACAGGACTTTCTCTTTCCTGTAAACACATGTTCTGAACGACTTGAGTCCGGGAAAATCGGGCATGAACTAGAGATTTTATCTTTTAGAGGCTCAAGTAGTCTTGAATGGGTAACTGCAAAGGGCAAGATCAGGCGACTGGAGCATATTACTGACCGCAATATCTGCATATTGTGCCTAACATTGTGCATATTTTATTTATTTATTTTTTTTTATTTTTATTTTTTTTTTTAACAGCGCATCTACATCTTGGCCATTAGCGCCGGGCTATCTACAGGTTGCCACCCTTTTCTAATGCCAACAGCACGTGGTCGGTCACCCATTCAGGTACGGGAACCGGTGCACTCAATGTGGCTATGGCCGTTGGCCATTGTGCATATTGTGTTTACAATTGACACTCATGATCGATTGCTAACTAAGACTTAATGACGTTACATTTTATGTGTATGTAATTCTTCATATTCTCACATCATGCCTCACAAAGTCATTGTAACAGAACCAGCAATATTACTGGAAATATGTAAACTCATATTGTTGTAATAATCAATAATAATAACATTTTATGTGAGTCGGACTGAGAAAGAATACAAAACATTTAATTAACCTGTTCCTCTCACTAATTAATATACATTTTATTATCATAAATATGCTTTAGCGATGACTAAACTGGAAAAAACCTTACAAAAAAGTGTCCGCTGGCGTTCGCGTTCGCGCGGTAGCCATGTACGAAAAAGAAGACTGTATGTTATACAGTAGGTACATTACATAGGTTTGTCGGGTGGACCTAAAGCATATTTATGTTTCTGAATTTGAGCAGAAGGCTCTAAACGAAATTAATTTTTTTAAAGAGACATTTAGGCAGTATTATGGAATGGACCACTTTACTAAAAAATGTAAGTTTTGTTTTTATGAATTCAAATTAAGTAGGAGTTTCGGAGAGACAGAAGGACTTCCCGACCAAAAGACAACCTCCGGTTTAAGCTCTAAAGTTCATGTTTAAATTAAATTAAATATATATGAGATTATTTATGTTTCGAGCATTACCTAGCATCTCTTTCGGAGGTTTTTAGTGTTCTCCGCTCCAATCTCAGCTGCAAACGGTTTATTAAAACGAATATTATTCTGAAAATGGAGAGTTTTCATTTGTATCCTCATCTGAAATGCACAGTATTCATATAATGGCTTCGACAATTAACCAATACATAATAAAGTTAAAGTATTGTTAAAAGAAGTTTGATTGGACGTCCAAGTTTTCAGCCACTATTTACTTAAAAGTTCATTCATTTTAGTAGCACATTAATTATTGGTTGGTATATTCACTGCTTTACTCTAATGAGTCAATCTACATTTAAAAGTTTTCGTGCTAACAAGAAAACTTGCAAACAACAAATTTAAGAACAAAAATTATAGACGTTTCACTTTGACATCGTTTAAATACAGTCGTATTTATATGAAAATAAATTAAGCTGTTTACGAGGGTTTTATTTTTCTTCAAATTTCTTCTAATTCTGCTATTAATATTCCATTAAGAAGAGCTTTAGAGTAAATATCTGCCGGCGTAGGATGTGGAGAACGGGAAGCATTGCAGCTCTCCCCTTCTGAAATACGAAAGCAATAACCAACCCCACGTAATCCGTAGGATTCAATTTCCTCGAGCTTCTCTTAAGCCCCATTTCTTCAAACAAGGTTTCCCCTCAGAAAGTCCGAAGCACTCCCTGGATATATGGAAGCCTCCAAATAGGGGTAGACAGTCCAAATGGAAGGGGGGAGGGTTAACTTTGTTTCCTTTTAGGAAGTCGGGTGGGGAAGGGAGAGACGCAGAAAGCTTTTAACCCGGATGGAAGAACTGGCAGTTTCCCGAGCGGAAAAATCTCGGCACTTTATTACTTGATCTCTTTTCTTTCCTTGCCAATCGCTGTAGGAAATAGGATCTAGAATGGTGTTTGTGTAAGGGCAAACGAAGCGTACACCCTCTGTGTGTGTAATGTATGTGCTGGAGGATAAGGGATTTTCTGCTTCAGTAGAAGTTCCAGGCTAATGGCTGCTGAATAGGTTACTTTTAGTGAAAGGTCGTTCATCAATTTATAAAAAGGTATTATCGCTTTATATTACTGATATAGCTTGTTGGGGAGTTACGGTTCACTGATGATCGCCTAAGAACAGCTCCCATTTAACCTAGCCCAAGAAATCACTACGGTTAATTTACATGTGAAAATATTCTTTTAATATAAAATAATTTAGCTAAAAAAATCTGTGATGTATAGTACTAAGTATCAATGCAAAAACAATATTTTTTTCTGCAGGCATTATACGGTTCGTGTTTCTTTTGCAGACATTTCTTTACAGGGCTTTGCATATTTAGCAAGCACTGCCTTTATAATCTTCTTGTGGAGTACCCAAAGAGCGTATGAGCATGGAACATGTTTCAGACGTAACCTAACTACCCGGACTCTCTACGAGGGAGTGGAAGGGGCATGATTAGCTTCGTGGAAGATATTTCAGCTGGTTGGGTTATTTCAGTTTAAGAGAGATTTTCTGTTGATGGGTGATATTTCAGTAGATAGGAGAAATTTGGGCTGATCGGGATTGCACAGCTTATGGGAGGTATTTCAGCGTAGGTGAGGTATTTTAGGTGATAGTATGTATCTCGGCTGATAGGTGTTGTTTCAGGTAATGGGAGACATTTCAGCTGATGGGAGGTATTTCAGCTGCAGGGAGATATTTCTACCGATGGTGGGTGTTTCAGCTGATGGGAGGTATTTCAGCTAATGGAATTCGTTTCAGCTGATGGAAGGCATTTTAGCTGATGGGAGGTATTTTCTGCTGATGAGATGTATTTTAGCTAATGGGAGGTATTTCAGCTGTCCAGAGTAATCGAGCTGATGGGAGGTTTTTCAGCTGATGCGAGATATCTCAGCGGATGGGAAATGTTTAAGCTCATGCGAGGTATTTCAGCGGTTGGGAAGTGTTTCAACTGATGCGAGGTATTTCAACGAATGGAAGGTGTTTCAGTTGAGGGGAAGTATTTCAGCTGATGGAAAGTGTTTCATCCCCGACGTCTTCGGGTTTAAATCCTCTTCCTTCCACTAATACATCTACATCTATATGTAATAAATTGGAAAGATATCGTGACACAATGAAAGACAAAATTCCTCAACATTAAAAACTGAATTCAGATTATCAGGAGTCAAAATAGTAAACAGAAAATAATGAGCTAAAGGAATAGGAAGATGCTATAAATGAGCGGCTAAAGCATGTCCCTTGTTTTATGAATTTTGGCAGTGGGCTCTTAAAACAGAAAGGAACTGGGGGGGGGGGGGGGTCATGGAACGAACCCAGCGTGCCAACAACGAGTTTTTTCCCTCTCTGATTAAATTGAGTTCAGAATAAGCAATGCTGAAAAATAAAAAATGAAAGATTGTGAGAAGTTGTTAAATAAATATTTGTATTAAAATGTTTACTTATGAAATATCCTTTTTATTACTAATTTATTTAAAAAGGGTTAAAGGTCAAACAATCTAATAAGTTTTGGTAACGAATTACTACTTCTGATAAGAAATAAATATATACATGTGAAAATATCAAATGTTTTGCTATTTAGGAGTATCAGTTCCCGTATTTAGGGTCAGAAGCTACTTCTTCACCCTTATAGTATATCCAATCTTTGAAGCGCATAGAGCGTATAAACGGGTCTGTTCGCCTGATTTAGCACCTCTAATACGCACTCATAACCGTGACAACCCTCCCTATCTCCTCCCGACATCCTCAAACAACTATGAGAACCTCATAAAAGCTAAGTGGCGGAAGCAACTATTTCCGACGGAGTCTTCCGTAGAAGAAAGTAGAAAATAAAATAATTCCATTTATTTTAACAACCTCTCCGCTGGCTGAATGACAGCACGAGGGCAAGGCAACTATTAAAAGTTATAAATCAGCTGACAACTGTAAAATTAGGAGTTACCGTGTGCTTGCCGTCTTAGCTGTTACAGCTCTATCATGCAGGTGCTTGTAGAAAATGTAAGCAAGGATTCGAATTGCTGAGGAATAAACTAACCTAATCAATATTAATTAATATTTCATAAATCAACCACGGATTGAAATCAAGCATTTTGCCTTTCAAAAAGGAAACAAATAACCTTTTCTTTTAAGGACCTCTGTAAATATTCTCAAATTTATTATAATTATTCATTATTTACCTGACTTTGAATTCACATGTTTTACCAATTATCAAAGAAAGGTAAAGGAGGCTGCCCTCCTCAATTTAAGCCTGTAAGCTTTTTTTATAACATGCCCTGAAGAGGCACCAAAAATGCTTTAAACATTAAAGGAAGAGACGAAATAAATGTAGTTGAAGTGTACTTATTTTTAATAATACTGAATCATTTATAAATGTCGTTGACTACTTTAAACACATCAAAAAATAAACGGAAACTTAAAAGTAGAACATATAAAAGAGCATCTGTTTTCTTTTATAAGGACTTAAAATTTTACAACAAAGGTAGAATTTGTCAGGGTTCGGTCGTGGTATCTTAATAAAACTAAATTTTTTATAAGAAAATAAGTTTTATATTTTGCCAACGTTTCGACTTGAAACTTATGCCTTCATCAGTCCGATGTGTAATTATTTATAAGAATTTTAGACAAATCCTACCTTCGCTTCACCGACGTTCAACGATCTCCTCTTAATTAATTTAAGACAGATTATTACTTTAAAACTGGCCAATACTAACAATTGTACATTTCAAATATTAAGTGCTATTCTTCTCAAAAAACAAAAACAAAAAACAAAAAAACAAAACAATCAACCTATTCTATTAAATGCGAAGACTATGCTTAAATTGCTAAATAGCAGTGATACAATGCTTCTTAAAAAGAGTACATAAGAATTACGTATGCCTTTGGTCAGAGGGCAAACAAAATAAATACTTTTATGTAAATAAATATTACCTTTATTATAAATTTAACCTTTATAGATACAAATTATGTTTATCTTGTATGTAAAATGGTGATAACCTGTAGTTAACACGTCGAACAAAATCTGAGATATAATTACAGGGTTGTTAAACAATTAAAATTCAAAATTATTTCTTTTAATCTTTTGAATCAGAAAAAAATTCCTTCTTTTAAAAAACTATTTCTTCTCTTCTCAAATGTTTGATTGTTATACAACAGGTAATTGTTATAGTACATTAAAACTGGAATCTCAACTTCCACATTTAATGGAGTGTTTTTGCTGATTAACGGACTCCATTTTTGTAGCTGAAATGTTTACAATGTAGTTTTAAAAGTGACATTAATATATATATATATTTATTCTTTTTTATCCTAGGAGGCATGGGGGGAGGCATGACCCCTTGCCTCCTAGGATAAAAAAGAATTTTGATATTTTGGGTCATCTATAAGAATAAATAATATATATTTATATATACGGGTATATATACGCGAGGGCCATTTTTATTACCATGCAGGAAAGAAGGCTACACGAACGTTTTAAGTTATGGAAAGCACAATTAAAAATAAACCTATCTGGGCTAAGAATAATTTTAATTTGCCTATTCGTTTTCACCAGACTTATATTAAGTTAATTAAGTAAATTTTGTTTAATATCAAAGACCGTTAAATAGCTGGGTGTGTTAATATTTATTTGTGTGATTTAAAAATTAGAGAATTTTAGGAAATATATTAGATCACTTGATATCATATCAAACTCCTAAAGCAGAGAATAGTGTAAATAATGATTATAATTTGTGTATAATTACCATTTTCATTTAATACTTTAAAAAAATTAGGAGATATTTTGTAATTGTTAATGCTGTATCACTTAAGAACATTCGTTACGCAGGCAATAGAAAGTGCCATTCGACCATTAATGCAGATCATTTCTGCGCGCGCCATAATTAGTTTTATTACAGTTGTTAATTAATTTTGATTTCATTAAATATTCTGGATCATTATTTACGTATATTTGTGTTTATTGATATCCTGATTGGTCGTATAGAAACAGTAGATTTAATGGAATCATGATTGGTACATTGACCTCTGGCCAAATATTTCGGCAATTAGCCCAGGTCATGTAGATGGGTGTAACGTCCCAGGTGTGTATAAACCCCTTGTAGAACGAGGCGGCTGATCACCTGATCACGTGAGAAGGGGCCCCCTAAGCTATGCAGTACCGTCTGTACAGCCGGTCTGCACCTCCTCTCCCCTCCTGTTCTCCTAATACAGAGTACAGAGACACAGATCATACTCACTCCTACCCACCCGTCCCTTGCCCGTCGGCTCTCAGAGTGCATTTGCTCTGACGTAGCTGGTGCATCGATGCACTCCGGCTTGTGTGACGTCTTATGTCTGTCAGGAATATCATTCTCCTGACGTCACTTGAGGTATTTCTCATTTTTATTAATTTGTTTACGATTTTAGAGGCAGAATGTCTTCGGGAAGTGTCAACGGGGGGGTGGGCCAACTTGTTTTAGGCACTTTTTGGCAGTTTTCCAATGGCCTTATTGGGCAAATATTTGGCAATGACGTCACTAATGAGCAAAAATATCTCTTTTTTTGGAAGTACACAATTTTGAGAACTATTTGATGGATTTTTGTCAATTCGGAATGTTTATTGCCCTGTATTGCCAAAATGTATTAAACTATGCAAGGGACATTTCCGCATAATTGTGCATTTAATGAGGTTGCATTTGTGCATTTCTTCATTAAATATTAATAAGAATGTTGCATTGTAAGTACTGGAGACGCGAGCATAGGGAGCCTAATAGATTTCGGGGGTCGATCCCCTCCACCTCGGTTTTAGCACTAGGCCCGGGCTCCATTGCCGAAATCTCATGGTGGCCCAGTGACGTCATTGCACGAAAACGAAGGCGTGGCTTCCCGACCGCCGAAATGAGCATGACGTCACGGGGACCGGGTGATTCCGCCCATCTGGCCATCCTCGGGACCCTAATTCGTGGGTACCAGTCACCAGCCCTTCAAAAACCAAATTTAACCCCGCCCGATCTAGGAGCTTTTTTAAAATATATTGCATTTTCAATATGAACAGTATCAGGAGAAGAGAAGCCGGCAGGAGCTAGGAGCCAGCAAGCCGGGAGGGGACGATGCTAGGTATAGTGCGGGTTTAGTCTACCCGCGCGCAGGTCCCCTCTCTGCCGAGTACTTGTTCCCATTCAATGACAGTTTGAACCTGTGTCCAGTCGCCGATAATGCACTGCATCCAGATAGGATAGAGGAATCCATTAGTATAGAATCAATAAAGCCCCTTTGATAATTCCGCCTCGAATAGTTCAAAGTCACCTTATTCTTTCGCGAATCAATACTCAATTAGTCCAGTACAATTCCTCAAATACATAGCATTTAATAATCAATACAACTGAATACGACTGAATTTTTATTACCATGACGGTAACCATGAATTGTGGGAATTTATTTATCTAAATTTTATAAATATTAGGTGTACCTATTTCTTTTATGAAAGGAATAATTAATATTCTGAGAGGAGATCGTTGACCGTTAGGACTGCGAAGATATATCGTCAGGGTTCGGTCATTTGGTATCTAAACAAAACTAAATTTTTTATAAGAAAACGAGTTTTGTTTTTTCCAACTTTTTGGGATGAAATTCAAGCCTTCATCAGGGCTGTAAAACAAGGGGGTGCGAGTTAATACTAATTTATATACAGATGAAAGTAAAAAACATTCACTGTGAAAACAGTGAATGGTATATAAAGTAAATATGTATAAATAGGCAAAGCTTGAATTAACGGCAGATTGTTACAATTTAAAACTTGGGGAAGAAATGAATTTCAAGCCGAAACGTCTGCAAAAATGAAACTTTTTCCTCTGAAATATTTATTTTTACTAAGATTCCAAGACCGAATATACATTTGGTTACAATAATTAAGTAGATACATGTGTGCTTGTCCTTTCATAGGTTCATACATCAATTTATTCTACGATAAATGGAAGACGATGACGACTCTAATCTTTGTAAACAATGAATTAATGACGTCCAAGAAAAAAAACTAATAAACATTATCAATTAACTCTTTTTGTCTACATTAGTGGAAGAATTTTATTAGGACAACACAGAGTTGAGGTATGAAATAAGATTTTTTGAAGAAGAAATTCATATTTTTCCAGATTGTAAAAATGTGATCCCTTTTTCTTTCAATGTATTATTTTAATAGGCGGAAGGTCATGGACGTGGCCTTACGTGTCCTACGTGTGTTGATTAAGGCTAAATTTATTTATGTATAATTAAGTTGCTCCTGAAGAGGCGTCACACATAGAGCGATAAAAACCGAATATTATGAGAAGTTGACGAGATTTATATATACATAACCTTCGCCCTATTAAAAAAATATATTTTTCGATATGTTTTATATAGATTATTTATTTTTTATTTTATTTTTTTTTTATACAAAATTCCGCCCTGGGGATAATACTGGTATAAATCTGAAAAATATTCCTTAGGAAAATTCATACAGTTTACTGATATAAACTTGAAGATCTGTAGCTGTGCGTTGTAACAATTCAAGTATATTTCAAGAGCGTATAAAATCACCAATGTTTTGCTGTACAACTTAATCAAGAGATAAAAGTGGTGCAGAGGTCTCGTGTGTCAAGATGGATAGCATGCCGAAATCCCATTTATGAGTTTGAATTGAACCTGTAGTGAATTGTAGTATTTTCGAAGATGGACACGCTGAAAAAATTCCCTGCTTCACCATGAATGTTTAGACATTATGGCAAGTTGTATATAATCCGGTGCTAAGGGTGACAGAGAGATAAGCTTCATAAAAAAAAATAAAATAACAGTCATTTACGTTTAACTTAATACCAGTATTCCTCTGAGTATACGATTTACTACACTAGTAAAAAAACAAAAAAAATAAAAAATACTGTATTTATTCCAAACTGCTGTTGAAAGGGAGTAGCTGTTCTATTTAAAGAGCACCGTGGTATTTAAATACATTAATTTTTACTACAACACTAGCTTGTAATAACAAACGTTTCATCCTTGCGAAGGGGCTATGCTAATTTTCTCTATATCGTTCCAATTTTTGTATATGTACCGCCAACGCGAGTAAGAGTCTAGACGTGGCCATGCTAGTGGAAGGTTCTCCCCCTCAAGTTAACGCTGAAGTTGTGTTTTGAAGCATATTCCCCTGAAGAGGCGCAAAAATGGCGCGAAACATGTAGGAACGTTAAGTAAAAGTGTGAAATGTGAAAGTGTGTGGTGTAGGGTTATTGACATTCCGCCTTTTTCGATAATAATATTTATTACGTCGTTTCACTGTGTTAGCCGAAGTCAAAAATATCGATTTTTCCATTTGTCTTCAAAACAATTAAGATATATTCTTGAAGGCGATTTCATTAAAATCCCTTCGTCAATTTTAAAATAGAAATTGTTGTCGATTTTAACTTAAACCACTAGCGTTATCTCAAGTCTTTCTGCACGTTAGCCAAAAGAATCCGTTGGTAAACAAATTCCACCTATTCAATCAAAATTTATATACCTACCAAATGTCATCAAATCGGACCATATCTAAACCTTATCGACAATGTTATTTATATACAAATTTCAACGACCAGTTTTTTCGTCGCCTATGGGTTATGAAACTTTGACATTTCTCATGTGTACTTCCAGCTTTCGTCATCTGGCCACCTTTTTGCCTATAGGGGGCAGAAGCATGATCAAATGATTTAGAAGCAGTATTCATCATCAAGTGGTACCATTCTGTAAAGGCAACTAGCGAATGGTGTTTGTTACATCTCTACTAATGAAATTTCGAAAATTCCTCTACGTACTAAATATTCATTGGAACATTAATGTTTTGTTATTTTGTCCCATTGTTTAAGCTACATGCCATAGGAAGGACAGAGAACGACCCCTCCTGACCATCAAACATGAGGGGCGGTATGAGATGAAAGGAGCTCTAGTAAATAGGACAGCCTTAGGAAGGAGTAGCGAAGTACCGATAAGTCCCTGCATTCAGCCCACGTACCGAGCTAAGTCATCGATCCCTTCTATTGTGTCCTCAAGTCCTGCCTTTCTGTGCTTCTCCACTAACCCGAGAAATAGAACTCTAACACTTCTCAAATATAAAGATAAAATTTTCTTTCAATAGAAAAAGAAACAATCCCTTAATCAGATTCGAGCAAATGCTCATTGCAGTAAACTTGGTTCGTGCTTCGCAAAATACTAGGTAGATACTGTTAACTAGCAGAAGAAGTCAATTCTTTATAGCTGCTATGATGTGAAGCACAGAATGAAACCATTTTCAAGAAGATAAGTGGAAACACCTACATTTTTTTGGGAGGGGGACTTTGAAACGCTGTGCAATAACGTTTTTCACAATTATCAACTATTTTATGTTAATTTAAGAAAAGGATATATTACAAAAAAATGCATCAAGAGATCGAGCAATTTCGAAGTTTCGTATATTTTTTTAAATATATCTTTAAAAAAAATCAATGCCGTTGCCAAGAGGGCACAGAGGGGCAGATACTGTAAAGGCATCTGATTCTTGACCATACGGCACCGTAGGGAGATAGTGCGATCACCAGTGGCTCCGGCCCCTGATTTTCTCCTGCGAAGATGCCCAGGAAATTATTTAAAGGCTGGATGTGCCTAGGGTTGGTCTTGGGCCCCAAATCCAACCCTGAAACGACGTCACTAAAATATAAAATCTTTAGTGCCCGCACCAGTTTTGTTCTGTCTTTGCCTTATTCACAATTATTATTAAATTATTTTATTGATTTTAACATATTTTTCTGAGCCTTCATGTGTTCCAAATTTAAAAAAAAAAAAAATAAGAGTCTAGCCTTGCTAGTGGAAGGGCCTCCCAAAGTTGAGGCTGAAGTTGTGGTTTGAAGCATATTCCCCTGAAGAGGCACCAAAATGGTGCGAAACATGTAGGGGAGTTAAATAAAAATTGTGAAAGTGTGTGGTGTAGTGTTATTAACCTTCCGCCTTTTTCGATAAATCTATAAATTTGGGCAAAGGGTCCGTTAATGATTAATTATGAGGAAAAAAAAAATCAGAATTACTTAAAATATTGTTAGGTTACAAGCCATTCATTGTTAGGGCGTTAACTTTCCTTTACACAGAGGGACGTTCATAAATTGAATAAGCCTCTCGTCCTTATGATATAAATCACACTTTTTTAAAAAAACTTTCCATACGATTATTATTTTTTAGAGATGTGTAAAATTAAAGAAATCAGAACTAAGGATATTTTCTTAACAAACAAGTGGGAAATTAATGCAGTTATTTTCTTTATGTAAAGAAAAAATAGTATAAATTATTAACAATTATATTTTGTTAACTCTTTTATCAAAATAAGTTTTAATATAATTAATTTATGTTGTTTTCCTTTTTACTGTCCTATTTTTTTGATAAAAAAATATAATCTGGTCTACGTTCGTTGTTGTAAATTACTTGAGGAAGTCTAAAAGCTTTCCCAAGTAGGATCACCACCTAAGCCTCTCCTTACATGGTTTTCTCCTCAGAAGAAACCCCAAATGTCAGGTGCTTCACGAGGATTTTCTACTATTTCATTTGTTGCTGAGGTACATGTTGCTATGACGAACTAATGGAATGCAGGAATTTAAGGAATTTGGAATTATTCAAGAATCTTTCTGATAGTTAAGAGAATTTTCCTACCTATATAACACGCTATCTGAAGTAGCATTGGTTTCTGTATACTAGCAGAAGTAGTTTTCAAGACCCTCATGTGGAGAATGTGGTAGAGTTGTTCTAATCTTGGCACCCCAGTTCCAGCTCTGTAAACACTGATAGGTGGTTTATACCCTTCAGTGTGTGTTCTATTGTGGCCATGTTTGTCAGGCACTTATTGCTTCCTGGCCCTTCAAAGCTCATCTGTCTGGTACAGTCACCATTTTTTGACACAAAAACGAAAAAAGCATTGGAAACCGATATTAATAAGCTCTGAAATTGTTTACCTAATTTTATGAAACCTGATATTTCATGCTTCTTCTGAACCATTTAACATAGGTACAGCACAATTATTTCTAAATTAACACATCACAGAAATCGGTGTTTTTCAGTTATGACTAATAAAGTCATGGTAAATATCTCTTAATTAAACATCAAAACTATATGTACCTAGCTTCAGAGCTTCTACTACAGAGGGCACTTGTGTCACCCTTCCTGTCTTAATGCCATGTCCTCTACATAGGCAAAAGTAACGCATTTTCAGTCGTTTTATTTTGAGTTGTCAGCGCGATGTAATGTCAATTATGAATGGACTATGTATAGTTGGGGCGTACAAAAAATACTAGCCTCTCTCAGACCTAGAACACTAGATGAGGCAAGCAGGAAATGTGTTTGAGAAGATGTTTCATCGTTTCACTTCGGAAAATTGAAAATATCCGCTCTAATTTAATTTGGATAACCTCGAGCACTAACACTTTCAGGATCATGTCGTAGAATGAGCGAGCTATAGGAGACTTTCCAGAATAATGTTTGCACATCAGTAGCCTATTTCATTATCATTGGATTATTATCCTATTTTATTAAGCTACAAGAAATGTTTTGCTATCTGTCTGGTTTTATCCCTGCCAGAAAAACTTCAGAAGCACCTATTTACAGCGTTCTATGAGTCGAAGAATGAAATTATTTCTTTTTTAATTAAAATTTTAACACAACAGTTAAGGAAGAGTAAACTCATCGAACAGGTTAACATCCTTTTCTAGCCAGGATAGATCTAATAATTTCTCTTTTTCGAAAGAGAAGGTAGCACCACTGGCGGGAGTCGAACCTCAGGTCTTAAGCACGAACGAGCATCGGGCTTTCGTTCATAAAATTTAGCAAAATCTTATATTTCTAAGGGTTCGTTCTAGGTATCTTAATAAGACTAAATTTTTTATTAAAAAATGCGTTTTATTTTTGCCGACGGTCTGGGATGAAATTCAAGCCTTCATCAAAGCTGTAAAACTAAGGCAGATTTACTAATTTATATACAGATGAAATTAAAGAAAAACATTATACATAGACGAGGATGAATAATCAACATTAACCATGTATGTATAATATTCTCCTTTCATTTCATCTAAATATAACATCATGAACTATTAACGTCGCCAAAAATAAAGCGCGTTTTCTTATAAAAAATGTATTTTTATTAAGATACCTAGACCTAATATTTTTATATATTTTAATGAATATATTGTAGGGTTTTTATATCACAAGAGAAATGAGTCATTGAAAAATGCCCGCAAGAATATGTGAAAGGAGAAAAACCTATCGATTGTAACACGAGTGCCTTCATACACCCACAAGTGTTAAAACATTTCAGACTAACGGTTACATTTTATGTTTGTGATATATTTTTCGCAAGAGGACTAACCTAGGATGTGGTTACTGGCTGACTGCTGGTATGTTGGTCACGAATAACAACACTCCAAACCGCGAATTGTGTTTCACAAGGGTCACCATTCTCCCCTATCCTGTCTTATGTGTTGGTGGTTACCCGCTCCGTGCGGTTCTGTGGTGTGACCAGCACAATATTTCCACACAATGGGCTTGCATATTTCTTAGTGAATATAAAATTTCCCCATTGAAGACAACAAAATTACTTTCTCATTCACTTATGAAAATCAATAAAAACCTATGTGTAATTCTGATAAAGAAAAGTTTGGGTTAAATTTACTTTATTTAGTGAATGATTTATATTGAAATAAATAAAACCATATTTAGAGAGACAATCATAGAGAGCACACTGCTTTTAAAAGTAAAACATAGACAAAATACAATTTTGACTTTGTTATTCTTTCCGAAATTCAGAACGACAAACTGAAAATATCAGGCACGGTATGTTATTTGAACTCTAAGTCTTGCTTGTGGAAAAATAACTAATGAATGGGCTTCTTTCTATATTTATTAGTATTTGTTATTATTATCACTAAAGCACAAGTACCTTATAACATGAAGGCAAGCTGGATGTGGAAAAAAAAAAAAAAAACTAGCTACAAAGTACTAACATTAAGACTGGACGGCGCTAATGGCCAAGATTTGTCGATGCGCCGTAAAAAAAAAAAAAAAAAAAAAAAAAAAAAAAAAAAAAAAAAAAAAAAAAAAAAAAAAAAAAAAAAAAAATTAAGACTGGAGTAAGTGAGTAGGAAATGACGCTTAGTATATAATATTACTATCGGTAAAATAATACTGTCGGTAAAATAATATTAGATGTAGTATTTATTAAGAAATAAGGTGTGCTACTTTATCTATAGCAAGCCTTCAAAAGAAACAAAACTAGTTTATTATGCACTCAGGAAAATCAATTATAGACTCATACATTGACGGACCACGAAAAGAAATTGTTTGAAGTGTGTTAATTCCTGGAAATACTAACACTTATGTGTCAAAGGTCGTGTCATTACTAATTTCACAGGCTAAATAAATATTTACACTCAATTAACAATTCACGCTACATACAATAATCTAGGGAGAAAGGTTTATTTAATGATAATCATATAAAATGTGCTGCCCAATTATATTGGGTTGCTAGGGACATAGCGTGCTTATCATCAATTCGGATGGAAGAAAAGGAATTGATAGAATTGAAAATGTAGTTAATGTATATGAACTGTGTGAATGGGATGGTAAGCACTCAGTGGCCATAGATGTGACTAGTGTGTCCACTATTATTTTAGGGGATTCGTTTTAATGCACTGTCTGACTACATCAGATAATAGATCTCAATACGCTCCATGTTATCACGTAGTTTCTCGCTTCGCTTCTTCATAGTAAATCGCTGATGCTACACGTTATTTGGTACCGCCAAAGAATGATTCAAGAATAAATGTTGAAAAGCGATTTTAGAGAGTAAATATTTTACATGCAAATTATTTGGGACCCCTCACTCATTAAGCAAATAATGCGCACACCCTAGTAAACATGCGTTAGTTTATGGGGGGGGGGAGGCTTATAGCTGCAAAGGAGAAGCACTAAACTGCTGGTAGAGGTGCATTATTAGCACTAGTGCCTTGTAAAGGAGACGTCATAAATTCATTAGTTATCCATCTAGTGTCCATTGGTGTTTACTAGCCCATTAGATGGCGAAGGCATCGGCTCTACGGGGATCTAGATTTGCATGGCGTTGATGTTTAGTTGTCGCAGGCTGCTTTTATTTTCACATATGTTATCAGTCCTTTGTCTGGAATTTCCTTAAAATGAAGAGAGAAACCTTGTACAGGCCAGATATCAATATGAGACTCTCAACAAAAAGAGAATTTTTGTCCTGAAACAATTATGCTGTATAATAACGCCCTGAAAAATGTCATAAACAGATGTTTTATTAATCGAACAGTAATTAGTAACTAGAATTGAGAGTTTTAGTCACAAGATAGATTGATTAATTATTTTATGCGGAGTACCCACTCAATGCAAGCGCTTTTCTTCATACATGGAATTTCAAAAATTGAGCCATTTCTTTGAAAGGCCTTCTTTGAAAAATGCTCATGTAATTTGATATATTTTTGTTTTAGTTTAGCCCACATTTTGCTTCTAAGTAGAGCTACCTATCTAGATGCAATCGAGCAATTGTCGAGAGACAAATTCGTATCTACGGACACATTTTTTAACAACGCCGTAAAACATTGGATCCAATTTGAAGTGAGAGGCAGATTATAATTGTGTGAAAATTAGTTTTCTGAAACTTTTAAATATTGTTTCGATATCCTGAGTCTGGTGAACAATTTTACACTTGCTAGAAATCGCAGCGTCTCGCCTGATAACTGCATAGATGCCGGAATGGTTTCAATCCCGATCATTATTCTTTTCTCAAACATTTTTCCTACACCTGGTAATAATTCTTCAAAATCAATTGCGGTCAAACAGTATATATTTCGGAAACCAGTTTCATAGAGTACTTCTAATTTCATTCAAAATTATAATTGCACAAGAAGCGATCCCAACAAGGTCAAGAAAATTCAGTATCAAATGAACAACAAGTGTTCAATATTATCAATCGCTCAACTGAATGTCTTAAGCGAAGCTCCACAGTTAAGGCTGAATTACATTCTTACTCTGATATGTATTAATAACAGATTTATTTTATTTTTTTATATAAAATGATGGAATTGAATAATTTCGGACCGATGACGTTAGTCTGTTAGTTTTACTATAGTCTGTTATTTCATTTAGATACTGTTTGCATTCCAGAATAATCTTATTTGTCAGAATTTAGTTACTTCTCAAGACTTGGACTATATAATTTTATGTATCGTTGACCCAATATTTTCGGATGGATTTCAGTACGAAACGTTACTACACTATGGGATTCGATGTAGTGTCTAAGGAAAACCATCTTAGGCGACACAGTTTCTCGGAGAATTATTATTTTTGAGTTTCTCGGATCTTTATTTTTTTTGATCTGTAGTCTAAAGGATTCTGTTGTTCGAATCCTTCCCAGGACATGTATCCTTTTCCGGGAGCCCCTAAGAATGACGGACACATAAATTCATTAAAGCCGTGCCCTCTATCCGTTTTACTGCCAGTCATTAATGACCCCACTTCCCACATGTCGAAGCTTCTCCGTAAATCTCATTCTACTAAGAGAAAGAACACGGATGGGCTGTCGGGTTTCTCAAGTGACTGGTATATGTGTATATCTTATTCATGGGAACAGCTGCGCTCCGTCTCGTAGCTTAGTAATTAAATTAGGCATATAATTTATTTCTTTTTATGACATTTTTATTTTTATGAATAGTCTGGGTAAAAAGAACGTTGTACGCCTATATTTTTTATCTGACAAGTTATGACTGATAATACAGTTCATGATCTAATCTTTATCTATTGATGATCATCTAATCTTGATCAAGGGATGATGATCTAAAATTCATCTAGACATGATAATATTATAATCAAATAGAGGAGTACATCATTGGAACAAGAGATGACGATCTTCATCTAGGGATGATGATCTAAAATTTATCTATAGATGATAATCTAATCTTCATCTAGGGATGATGACATAAAACGCATCTAAAGATGATGATCTAATCTACCAAAAAAACGTTTTATTCTTATAGAGACTTTAATTGAATCTAGAGATGATGATCTAACCTTATTTCGCGAGGTAGTTGAAGTACTCGGATTATGAGGTATTGCCTGCAGATGATTCCAAATATTCATCAACGTAGACCCATCTTAAAGTAAATCCAAATCAACAAAATAAAAAGGAAATCAATAATCATCATAATTATAAAGCAAAGAAAAATGTTCAGATTTGTAAAGAGAAAGTGATTGATAAGTACAAAATATTTGTTTTGGTTGAAATCGGACGAAATAATAATAGAGGAAAGACAAAAGGAAAATTCCTGATATCATGCCAACTATTTGTTTGGCGTTGTAAACTAAAGTGGTACACCTTTGGGAGAGAACGTTTTATTCTATTATTTTATTTGTGAAAATTCCATAGAAGGGCCCTGCAAAATTTAATGGTCATCTTTTCGAGTGGTTTTAGAACGATGATTCTGTAAATCTGGACTCATTTCCAGTATAACATAACAATAGAATATGAAATTCTACGTAATCTATGTTACATACGGTAAGTAGAATATAAACTTATGTTTAATCATGGAATAGGCAGTCAGAAAACAACTGACTTTCCTTTAGTATATCAGAAGCCCATAAGGGAATAGTTTACAGTAAATCTGAGTTACATATAGTTGAATGAGTACAAAGACAAAAATCAAGAAAAAAATCCTTCAGGATCTCTTAAGGTAAATGGACATTCTGTATTTTATATCGCTTTACATCTATAATACATCGATCGTTTATTTTCATTTTAAACTTTAAGCTGAATGCATTCAAAAAAAGAAATATAGGTTTAAAACGACATCGGGAAAATATAAAACGTATATTTTACGCCTCGAAATTATAATAAAATACAGGGGACGGCCCTGAAAATCCGAGTCTTCACTCAGGATAATAAGACAGGATTCTTGCTTAATTGACGAACAAGAGATCAGAAAGAAAAGGAGGAACGTGTCCTATAAAAACCAGATCCTTTGGAACGAGTTCCTATAAGAACCAGTTCTTTAACTTCACACCCGTTACACACCCTACTTCGTCTCGTCCAGTACACCCTCGCAAAGAGGTTTTCTTATATCCTTACTAAGATAATGATGAACTCTTTGGAGCCCTATTGAAAAATAAATGTTTGTAAATGAATAAAGAAGGGTAGATTCCCTCTTAATCAATGAATAACGGAGTGAAGAAATCTTTAACGATAAGTATTCTGAATGAAAAGTGATTTGGAAATTTTATATTACTAAGCAAATATATACATAATTATAGAGGAAATAGGAGCAAATCTGGTTTTTAAATTACTGGCGCCAACGGATCATGGATATAAATTAAATATTAAGTAACACACTTACAGTCTTTGGATGGATTTTCGAAAAACTGACCATTGCAAAACTGATGTGAAACATACAAATAAGCCAAATCAATCTATTAGGTGTTTACGTGAAACACCGTTAAGATTTCGAAGGAAGATATATTCAGGGTTCTGTCTTGATATCTTAATAAAACCAAATTTTATTTAATAAGAAATGAGTTTTATGTTTGCCGACGTTTCGGCCTGAAATTCGAGCCTTCATCAGGGCTGTAAAACAAGGAGGAGTTAATACTAATTTATATACAGCTGAAAAGAAAGTTTTATTTGTTTCTTTAGGGTCCCGCAAATTTGGCGATGGTCGCTTTAAACAGTTTTGTGACTTTGAAAGTCAACGCCAAAAAAATAAATAAATAACAATAAATAAAAAATAGAATAAATAAATATAAAATAAAATAAAATAATAATGAATAAAGTTATAGAAGATAAATAAATATATCTATACAAATTTAATAAATAAGTACTTGTAATTTAAAATAATATACCTATATCAAGTTTTACTTTTCTTGTAAACGAATGTCAATTTCAGATTTCATTCTATCTATATATCTTTTATTAAAGCTCAACAATATATGATTAATACTTCGGGAATAGTCCCTATATAAGCACGACCTGGGGATTATAAGTTACGTAAGTTGTCTTACGACGAAGTTGTTGTAAAAAAATTTAGTTTTATTAAGATACCAAGACTGAATGAACACTTACTACTACATGGGTTTATTTTGAATTTACATAGGTTACTTAAATACATTGTTCATCTATGCGGCGTTACTAGCCATCCTTCTGAGATATCATCTTTTTTTCGTACATTTTTTATGTACAGGTAAAGATTAAGCAGTTAAACCAATCCTTTTATAATACAATAAGGAACATCCATTATGAATTACACAGTTGAACTATGAGCCAGTTGAATACGTCAGCAATCTATGTCGTCAAGATGTACGTCACTTAAATAAAAGCTTACTTACCAAGTTGGCATGTTAACCACTCAGCATCTAGTGCTTATTAATGACGCTAAAGGGCAATATCTGTCATTTACTGCCCCGAACGAAGGCACGCGATATGGAGAGATTAAAATCTTAATAGCTTGTTTAACGCTATCATTAAAATGCCCCATCTGTTTTAATATGCTTTTTGCAAGATTTATAATCTTGAATATTCTTCTTGAGTTACTTTTTCCGGCTTCTGTATGCTGACCTATATGAGAGTCGATTCATTGAAAGTTAGCTCCTTCGTGATTTAATTAGCAGTTGTAAGTAGGTTTTCTGGATCCTTGAGTTTTTCTTAAGATGCGGCATTAATTAGACAAGATGGATTCTTAATCCAAACAAATTACGGGAATATTTTTCGAAATTCCAATTCGATTAATCTCAACCTGATGAGTTTAATGCAAATTCTGACATTTTAAATTTCCAATATAATATTCTTTAGATTGTGAACAGAAAATTTGGGAGGTTAAAACGTTTTCCAAAAAGGAGAAAGCTGAGCTCTAATTTTCAACTTAGTTGATTTTATTCCTTTGAACGAGATTATACATTTTTCCTTATATGGGCGTATATAAGGGGAGGGCTGCAGCCCCCCCCCACCCCGAAATTTTGAGTTGATCGGTAAAAATGTGTCATAAACCCTTAAGAATAAATTAAATAAGATCACTATGTTCATAAAACATATTTTATTTTGGGTGTAATAGCGTATTAGTTGTTTAAAACTATTCCTAGTTCTAAATTGTTAGTATTCCATACCCCGGAAATTGTCTCAGCCCCCCCCCCCGACATTTTCCCAGCCCCTCCCGAAATTATTTTCTACATACGCCCATGTTTCCTTATTGTTCATCAATACATATAAATAGGCATCCTCTATGAGATTAGCGTAGGGGTTTTTTTTCATTCTTTTTTTTTTTTTTTTTTTTTTTGTTTATTTCAAATTCAGCGCAAGTCAAGACACAGATACCAGGGGTCTGGTTTATATGTGCTTTCAATCTAGAATGTCGATTTCTCACCAAAAACCAGGATTTTATAATTTGTTTCCGCAGGTATTTTAAATCTAGAAATTTTTTCTTTATATCTTAAAAAGTTCAAATGAATAAAGAAATTTGAAATTCTTCTCAATTTTAAAACGTTACAATTAATCTAGAAATGTATGTTTCCTTTTAAAGTTGAATGAATCTGAAAATATTAGATTCTTTAACATTCTTCAAACTTGAAATGTTATAATGAATCTAAAAACTTAACTTCCTAGAAAAAAGTAGAAGAAAATTGGGAGCAAAATTTAAATAGCATTCCAATAAAAACTTAACTTATGTCGTTCAGTTGAATATAGAAAATACAAAAGAACCTGACATAGATATTGTATTTTTGAGATACTACGTAATAATTTTAGGAATCGTAAAATTTGTTATAGATTTTTTATATTTATTTAGTTATAATAATAGAAGATCAGATTTAAACTATTCCATTTTTCTTATTGGAAATATACAAACTAGTTAAATTGAATTTTCTGTAATTGTATGTGTGAGATGCACTCCAGAGTGGCCTGATGCTTCAAGATTCGCATCACCTCCGCCTTCTCGACTAGAATACTAAAACATCGATTATAGATAATCTATATCCACGCTGAATAATCGATATCCTCTTCCTCGTCCGTTCTACACCTGCATTCGAGACATTCACTATAGAGAATTAACCAGATGGTGCAATAGTCTTACAATAATGTGAAAATATTATAATAGAATTTAGATTAGGGACATTGTTGTGAATATTGTTTTATTTTTTTTTTCCTTTTTTTCTATTGTCTTGTCCGCCCTTAGAGGTCGTTCCTTTGCCTCGTGATTATTCTGAAGGCGTGCGTATGACGACGTAATTCAGAAAAATTAAAAAAAAAAAAAAAAAAATCTTTGTTAGGAATCTTTCTACTTCATCTGAATAAACAACCACTATATTTTGTGCTTGAGAATACCTAATGGAATTTTTTGAATATTTTTAACGTGCACTTATAGATAAAACAGATTTTGGGGTGGGTTATCTATAGGTTATCACTCTTTTCTAGCCAGAATAGGGCTCATGCCTTTTCTTTTATTTCGAACGATGAACCAATACCCAGAGAGAATATTCGACGACTTTAGGAACGGAATGCTCAAAGCCTTAACACTCATGGATGACTTGGCTTCTAATAAAATAAATTCCATTACAAATTTATTTTAAATATCGTATCATTTAAATTTTATAATTATTTACATTTTTCTAAAAGTCGATTTAGCTAGTTTTGAAAACATAAGGAGTACGTGTTATAAGGCGATTGTATTTTCGTATGAAGTCTCAAAAATCTTGTCCTGCTTTAATAATAAGGCTGATTTTCATTACAAAATTCCTTCATCTGTTTCACACGCTCTACAGCAACGTTCATTGAAGGAAAAAAAGTCCGATTCGCAGGAACTGCGTCATCTTAGCGCGGTTCCGTTCTTATCTCTAGTGTTTATGAAGGCATAGAATAGAAACAGTTATTACTTTGTTTAGATCAATAGCGAAACACCTATCCAAATGAAATCTCAAATAAACCAGTCTTGGAAGGTCTTGATTTACAATCTTACCTGTATGGGTCAGCTATCCCATAAGTCGGGCAGAAAGGCCTCCGCTCAGAGGCATTTGGAAAGCCTTGGGATCTCTCTCTTTGAACGCTACATTTTTAACAATAAATTGATCTTCTTATTTTACTTAATCTGTTTTATTGTCAAATACACTATCCGACTATAAGCAATTTAAAAATAATAAGGAATAAAACAAACAAAAAGAACCGTTCGAATAAACGAAATCAATTACTTTAAAGTTTTAAGCACTTATTTCTCCGATTGACATCGCCTAATTAAAACTTTCTTTAGAACCTTTTTTGTAGAGCATTTAGTAAGCTTTCGAATGGTAACCTTCTGCTTCCCAAGATTGTCAACAGTTTTCGAGATACTAACGAAAGTATACAAAGTTACCAAAACTTTTCTTGTCTGTTAATAAAATATTTTATTCTAACCCTTTCTTTACTCCAAACATAACCAAAATTTGAACATATTAGTGTTGATGAAATTCGAACATTTCAACTGAATCCCATAATTCTAAGTACCAAAATCAAAGACAAAAAGAACAGTTCGAATAAGCAAAATCAATTACTTTTAAGGTTTAAGCACTTATTTCTCCGATTGACATCGCCTAATAAAAACTTTCATTAGAACCATTTTTGTAGAGCATTTAGTAAGCTTTCTAATGGTAATCTTACGTTTCGCACGATTCTGAACCTTTTTCGATATATTAAGGAAAGTATACAAAGTTACCAAAATTTGTTATGTCTGTTAATAAAATATTTTATTCTAACCCTTCCTTAACTCCAAACGTAACAAAAATTTCAACTTATTAGTTTTAATGAAAGTAGAACATGCAGAAAATGTTTCAACTGAATCCGATGATTCTAAGTACCCAAACCAAAAACGGTATTCAAAAACTATTTTTCCAATTTTCTCGAAAACGGTTAAAGCTATCGCCTTGAATGGTTGCATTCGTTTTCCTAGCCCAAGAAGCATATAAAACGAGTACTAACGAGCTTATAAACTCAAAAACGTAAGCGTTACGATTTTTTTGCGCGAATTTCGCCCCAAACGCCATCTTCCAGTGAGCGGATTCTGCTGGTTAACGAACTTGACCTTTCAAATTGGAAGACGGATTTTTGTACCAAATTTCATCACAATCGGACCATTAGGGAAGCCAGAAATGAGCGAACAGACAAATATATATATATATATATATATATATATATATATAGAAATATATACATATATATATATATAAATATATATATATATATAGAAATTTGAACCACCTTTATTTTCGGTCTCTAGGGGTTCTGAAACGCGAAATTTTCTAGTCGGCACTTCCGGATTGTTTCATTGTATCAACCTTATAACCGGGGTTCCTCCCTATGGGGGAGGGAAGAACCGCGCTAAAACGAAGTTCAACAACAAAGGTCACAATTTTTTTCCGGAGTGACGGTTCTCATAAAAATCCCACTCCGATTTTTTTTAAGGATTAAATCTTGGTTTAGCTTTAAAAATGGTATAACAGATTCGGCAAATTTATTTCCGCTAGTGAAACATATATGTATAAGACAAACCTCCATTTAAAACGGTTTTTTTTCTAATTCATAATTACTGAAACTGTGTTTCTTTGTGAAAGACGCTATCGAGTTTACAAAAATTTATAGTATACTTAGATATTCATTTTAAAAATTCACAATATAAAATTCTAAATTACCGAGAAAGTTATTTTTTTAACGTAAAACTTTAATGTCGGCCTTTAGCAACATACAGCTTTTAACGCGCCTTCTATCTAAAGTTTCTTTAATGAGAGACCTGATTATATTAAATCTAATAAAGCACACAAACTTTTTATGTATTTTAGAGACTTTGAAAACTGAGTTGGTAATAATGAAGTCTACGGAGTGACATAGAATAACTTGTGAAGATATAAACGTAACAGTTATTCCAGATGTGGTATTTAGGTAATTTATTAGTAAGCCTAGAAACTTTACGACTGGCCCAGTTTGTTGTAAGCTTGACGTATCGGCGTGGTTTGTTGCTAGCTTCAAATATACGCTTGCCGAGCATCCCCGAATAGATGTTGAGAGTGTATTTTTGTTTGCGTGGGAGGGTTCCCCGTTTGTAGGATGTAGATTTCCTAGACCATTAAGATAAGATACGACCTAAACTCCATGTCTGCTCTGATGGTGGTGGGGCGTAAATCCCAACTCTCCTTGCTGTCGATATATTTACCTTATGGAGGCCTGTTGGGTTTGTGTTATGTCGCTTTGAGTTTTACGACGTGACGGGGTGTGGTGTCATGTGGCGGCCACATTAATTACTCTAGTGGTCTTGAGTGCTGTCCGCTTGTATGCTCGGGGTTCGAGCTTAGTAAGGGATTATTTGTTTTTGTGTTCAAAAGTTTTTTTTTCCTTACCTAGGAAACCATGTTCGAAAAGAAAACTTTCCTTGTTTTTACAGATTGGGTTATTTGGTAAAGGTTTATCTTAAACATGACGATACAAACAAAAAACCAAGACCTCTATTTCTTAATTTTTAGGCATTAAACCCACCTGTAATATTCTTATTCCTTTTTAAAGCACTGAAAATCAACATTTAGCTTCAAATATTACGAGGAGCCGTTGCAAATATGAAGTTCTTGCACACACAGTCTCATGTACACACTCACAAATATATATGCGTGTTTATATCTATATAAAGAGAAATAGTATTGATAATACTGAGAAAATGTTTCTAGAATTCAAAAATTCCTCTTGCCTCTGTTCATTAAACTTACTTAAAATATATTGTTCTTTATGAAATTTTGTTTTCCTCCAACGTATTTACAATGTTACAGGAGAAAGAAATTTTCTGCAGTATTCCTCTGACTAACGTCTGCACTTAGAAAAGAATATGCGCGAAGAAATCTATTTCACTCTTCACTTTTATCGGTTATAAAAATGGACGTGTAAAAGCATTTTTTAAGTAACATAATCATTTCTCGTAGTAATAGTTTACGACATTGAACGATGATAAAGAGTGTAACAATTATTTAGTGTTTATTATGCTCTAAACTTAATGACTGGAATTTTTAAACTATTAGAAACAAAAAACATTAAACCGATTTATTTCATGCTTCCTGCGATCTACATTTTTGTTGGGTATAAAATGTGTAAGTAATAAGTAAGGTACTGCGTATAACAGTTATTTAATCTTCAGATATCTATCATAATGATATTCCATATTCTTTATAATCCACAATCTGTGCGACCCCTGCAGAGGACGAATCCATCAGCAGTGTGCATAGCGTTTTAAAATTGTAACTGCAATATTCACAACATGTTATAGTAAAAAAATATATATTAACCGCTAGTCCTGACCTGCCCAAAATATTAAAATTACTTAAAAAGGTCACATCATAAACATAACAGCGCATGTACTAAATCCTTTTAGTGGATAACTGAAATTATTTGTATATAATATAATGATATATACGATTATCGTTAATAAAAGTTATTTTTTCTCTCAACCTGTATAGGTTTTACCTTTAAAAAAATAGTGACGGATACACAGAACATTACTTTCACAACTTTACAAGACCACATTTTCTTACTTCATGTGCACTTTCTACATTGAGAAAAATGTATTAAAATTGTTGATCACTATGGTTTAAAGGTTTAATTTTAGTTAGTATGCAGAGAATAGTAATAAATAGCTCAAACATTTTTTAGTTTCCTTCGAGTTCTTCAGGCCCCGGTTGAATTGTGTACCCGCAAGGTATACACCGTCGTAAAGTGAAAAATGTATTCTTGAGTCGTAAACCTAATGATTTTCATCCCGTCTCCTTAATTTAATAAAAAAAAAGGGAAAATGAAGCTAATCAAGTGAGGATAAATCCTCTTTTTTTATGAAGTCGGCAAGTAGAAAGAGATGTCCACGGAGGCCATTATCCAGTTCTGCCAACCCCCTATCCTGCTATAGAGGGAAGTACCAACCTAACAAAGCCCTCTTCCCTTCTGCCTGCTTCTACATTATTTATAAGACTTGGAGATAGCAGGTGCTTCGCCTCTAAAGGGTTGTAAGGCGAGCCAAATCTTAAGGGGTTCGCTCGATCAAAAATTCAATACAAGGAAAGCAACTCTCTTTCGAAACTTATTTTTTTCATATTAAAGTTTAGTTTTTCATTTTCGTCCAAGCAAATTACTTAAAGTTTGTTGAATATCTTATATTGGTTGCGAGTTTTACTTTGGCAATTTTCGTCAGTGGTGGAATCAGGAGAATCTTTGCATTTGAAAGCAGTAGAAAGATTAAATGTTATTTAATCGTTACAGGTGTATGTACAAGATGAAATATATATATATATATATATATATATATATATATATTGTCACATTTTGTTCGCATGATTCATAATTTTTTCGGGCAATTCAGCAAGAGATGAATCCTATGGCACTTACATGCCATACAAATATTGGGTTGTCCCCCAATTCACACAGTTACAATTAACTTATTGTACTATGAATACAAAGACTATTGCCTATGCTATATGTCATTAATCCAGTTAATAAATTGAGGCGTGAAGATATATATTTAACAAAAATAGCCTCTATCTTCAAGTTGAATTATTCTTGCAACTTACAATGAAGAGAGAGGCTATTTTTGTTAATTTAAAAATTAAGGTATACAGGTTCATATATATATATATATATATATATATATATATATATATATATATATATATATATATGTGTGTGTGTGTGTGTGTGTGTGTGTGTGTGTGTGTGTGCATACATAGATATACATAAAGAGAGAGATTGTTTTTACATTATTTTTATTGTCATTTTTTCCAAATTATGTGTTTCTTCAAGTAGGTAGTACTATTATTATACTTTTTTTTTTTATTACTTCTTTCTATTTTATCTAAAAATTGAAATATTTAAAAGCTTTTCATATAGGCTTTTCCATAAAATAAATAAAGGAAATAATTAATAAAGGGGTCCTGGAATCAAGGGAAGGATAGCGTCGATTTGAGTTTGGTTCTTAGAAAAATGTTTGATTATTTTGACGACGTCTTTTCTTCCGTTTTCATGTGTATTTAAAAAACGTAATTTGAATTTTCTTCTGTTATTGTTAAACGCACATTTCTTCATGTAAAATGAACAGGTACAACAGGAGTATTTTAAAAGTAGAGTTACTTGCAGTTCTTGAGGAAGAAAAGTAGCTCTTCTATTATTGAGAATTGTATTATACAAGATGGATTCAAATTTTTCTAAAGCTAAATTACATAAATAATACAATAAACATGTGTGAGCTTTTGGATTTAAACTAGTCTAGGAAAGTCTATTTCTATGTGATTCTTGAATTTTATCTCTGCTCTTAACGAGAATTTCCTTTCGATAAGATAGTGTAAGTTTGTGGCACTAAAGATAATGAAATATTACCGAAAAGGCAATCACGAAAATTTCTGGAATGAGAAAAAGACTCCTAACTATTTTAGGAAGATAATTGGCTCCGAGTAAACCGGACGGAGGGAATTCCAGAAATATGCAGAGCTGTAAGATTCCAGAGGTAGATCTTATCAACAATTTGTCAGCGACTCAAGGCCCACAACATGGCCGATCTCCAAGACCGGTCTTTCTAGAATCTTTTATTTTGAATACCTTTCCTACCAATCAACTCTCTAGGGGAATCACTTGTCTTATTCAAAATGTCGCGTCTTCATTTTATCTTTTTTCCTTTTCTCATTCGGAGATCATCTTCATTAGCTTACGAATTACCACTCACGCTCCACAGAATATCTCGTTATTTTTATCTGGACCTAGTGGAATAATATAGTAGACTTTATTGTCCGGAGCGAAATTTAATTAGAAGATCGAAGAAGGAAATGTTCGTAAAATGATAATGAGAGGGCGTTTGTCTAACGTTTTAACGTTATCAATTAAAGATTTAACTATTCTCCATGGACTTATTATTGGCGCTCATTTTTTCCCGTAATGCTACTTCTGCTTCTTAATTCCTAGCAGTAGAAATACTGATAACTGCTTAATCAAGAAATCAATTCGCTCTAACAAGAATGACCCATTGAAGTAGTTTTAAGTACTACAGTTTAATTAAACAATCTACCTGGCGTTAATGACCTCAAAGGTTGAAAAGCCTTAAATCCAACCAAAAAAAAAAAAAAAAAAAAAAAAAAAAAAAAAAAAAAAAAAAAAAAAAAAAAAAAAAAAAAAGAAAGAAAATAAAATAGTCTACATGATATTTGTGAACGTCTTAAGTATCTTTTCAACTAATTATTTTTTTGAAACATATTATTGCTGGTATTACATTTTCTGATACCTCTTCAGGAGTTAAAACCATGTAGACATATTTTACTGATGAGATTTTACAACATGTGAAACTACCTGATCTGATGTATTTTGTCGGAATTCCTAGCTTTGTTGGTTTTCCGCTGACAGACCTCTATGAACGCTGTATATAATCGAGTAAACTGATTTTCAAAAAGATATAATTAATTCCTTCTAGAAAAAAAAAAAAAATAATAAATTAGTTGACTCAAAAACTACGGATTTGTCGATGCGCCTTACCTTAATAATCAGAGTAAAGCAACAGAGTGAAATCCACATTATGTACACCGAAGAAATTTCACGTTCCTATTTTTAAGTACTACTTGGCATAAATATAGAAAAAAAACACCTGTTGAGGGCGAAACAATTATGGTACTGTGAGTGAATGTTTCCTTACGAGTTGGTCAAAGTCATCGTTTAATTGAAAATTTGTTAAAAGCCAATCCTATTAGCATATTTGCTCCATTCATATGGGAAGCAAGCTATACGCGGACCCAACAACGCATGCCGGAAACTCTGAAAAGAGTTTTTGACATTTCACAATCCATAGGTCATTCAAATGTATATAAATACAATATATATATATATATATATATATATATATATATATATATATATATATATATATATGCAGTCCCTACAAATATTGTACTGACTAGTGCCCAAAAAAACGGATCTATTTTGTGGTAATCATATATTGTATGAACAGAAAATTCGAATGTATTAACCGGAACACTGTGTTTTCCACAATAGTGATTACATTCGGAATATAGGAAGTATTACAAAAAATGTCAACTTACATGAGCGTTTTTGGCCATACTATCCTTAATATTTCGATGACTTTCGCCAATTCGAGGTCTTTTGAAGATTAATTTATTTCCTGCTTAATAGATTAAGCGGGCGACTAATATGCAGGAGGACCTGAGGTCAAAGCTCGACCGTACCAAAGATTTTACTTTCTGGTGTCTTCGTTCGTTAGTTGGATGCGGGATCTCAGACCCATCTCCCTAGGCCCATACAGCCCTTAACTAATTTATTATTTGGTACCTACAAATTATTAGTACTGACCACACTAACTCCCTAGTGTGCCCTATGGCTTGAATCTGATGGCTTTAAAGTATTTTCCGCTCTGGGCCCTCGTGGCCTGTTACGGGACTGACTTTTTTTTTTAATAGATTCAGGAGTAAATTTCAAAACGACATTCTCAGTAAATAGAAGTAATAGAAGAAATAGAAGTTTTTGGTGTAAGCTTTCTATAAGTGATGTAATAATTATAAGGACATTTTTTTTTTTTTTTTTACGACCCATCGACAGATCGTGGCCATTATCGCCGACGTCGCCGGTGGGGATCGAACCCATCATCTCCCGCTTATGAATCTAGCGCGCTAGCCATGTTGGATTATTAAAATTAAATTTACCAAAGTAGATGGAAATGAGTATCTGAATGGTGAAGTTTATTTGGTTTTCTATCGAAGAAATAAACGACACTTCAGGAAAGAAAAAAGTCATGGCTGATATCCCGTCAGATCACGTCAATCTCCTTTGTTTATGGTATTATTAGAATGACAGCTGATAAAATATCAAAGCCAAGTGCCATTTTGACAGGAGCTCGTCCAGTTTCCAAGGTGCCTTTCCATATGTGGGATTATACTACAGTTTGTCCTACCTCCCGTCAGAGCGGCATTATTATACGGGTTGAATACATTAGGCACCCAGTCCAACCAGACCTGATACATAAAGACGAGGGGGGAACGTAATAAAAAAGCCAGAGTATAAGCGTATTTTACGTAATATACGCCGGTCTCCCGCCATACCACTAATACATACAAATGGCTTAGCTTTAATCCAAGGATCCTCTGAAGAAAGTAAACCTGCCTTTTGGCTGTATATCTACATGTAAATCGGGTTAATTCTAGCTAGGATGAGCTTCGGACGCAGGTGGTTGACCGATTCATGTGGAAATATCATGGAAGAAAAAAATACATTATTCATGATTCGTTTTGGAATTATTATATCCACGGTTAGCTTGTGGAGCTTATATCTTTCTTTTATTCATTTTTTGTTTATAAAAAAAAAATGTTGAGCAGGATTCAGATGAAACTTGCGTATAGAATTCTTAAGGGTAAGGAGAGTACAAACACATATAATATTACATTTTTCGTACGTTAATAGGATATATGAACCTAATTCGTCATAATTTAGGAAATCTTTGTACGATCCATCTAAATCAACCTCAAACCAAAAATGAAGTATTGTTGAAGATTTGTGTGGAATAAAATATAGTTACAAAGGTACGTTTTTAAAATACATTTTTGTTTGACTAAACTTTGGAACATTCTTCTTCATCATGTTCTTAGGCTTGCGATTTAATAATAAGCAGTTTTGAAAATCATTTCAGTTATATAAAATCGTTTCTGAACGCAAGTTAATTTGTTCGATAACCATGGCAGTTACTAACATATTTTATCAGGTGAACTTATTGTTAGTCGGATAAATACTGATCATGGTAGTTCTAAATTCATTCTTAAATGAAGAGAATCCATAAAATGACGAATACCGCCAAGTAAATCATTTATACGATCTTCAACTGGAGTAAAAAATCATAACGAGGGTTCAATTTTAAAATTTATTTATATGTATTTTTAAGTAATAGCTACTACGGCCTATTGATTCACTTATTGCTGTAAACACAGGGATTTGGAAATGCCTGTAATATTCCTGAAAGCCACTATTTATTCAGTAGATGTCTTCAAATCTGATTGTATAGTTTATTGTTGAGGAAGTAGGAGAATATTGTGTTTATTGGATGCTCTTACTCAACAATTCGTTCATGCCGTGTGGAATATTTAGTTTGTATCGCCTTCTGCATTCAGTAAATACGTGTTTTACTGTAAAGTCTCTATTGCATACATCAGATGTTTGTTTGTATGTCATGAGATAGTCGTGTATTAGTCTTGAGTGGAACAAGTAGTACAATTACTTCTCGCCTCAGTTTTCTTGGTAACTGGATGTCCACTGTTGAATTGTAGTTTTGATTGTCAGTTAGTCGATTCCAGCTGTCATTTCAGTAATTTATGATGTTTTGTTTAATTGTGCCATTTTAAAATATAACCGTTGTTGATTTTTTCGTGTTGATCACTCTAAAGAGTGCTCGAAGGAAATTTTGGTTAAGGAAATTTATTGGTCTAGAAAATCTTTCTTAACATCAATCAATCTCTTCAAGATGGCTAGAGAGCTGGCCAAAAATTCGCAATTGGAAAAAAATAATGGGCACGACATTTTAATTCCTCTATTATTGATTAATCAATGATTGTTCAAATTTCCCTAATAGAATATCTCAGATTTTAATTTAATTATGTTTTCTTGTTTCCAACGAAAGGCTATCAGATTATATTTTGAAGGAAAAGCTGTAATAAAATATTATATTGCTTACAAAAATAAAAATGAAAGGGGCTCTCATGAAATCGGATGCCCCGGCATGTTATGAAACTCCAAGTGTGAAGTACGGTGTCTTTCACATTCTATGCCTTATCTCTTTTATGATCAGCTGACGTCTCTTTGATGTTTTGGCATCAGAGCGAGAATTTCTATTTTCCATTTTATCTTTCCGATTCCTGATATTTCCGAGATTATATGTAAATGAGGGTTCTGCTCCCTGAGGGGTTTACGATGAAGCACGACTACCTACGCCTCCTTCTACATGCTATAATATTTCTCTCTCTACCATTTGATGGAAGGGCGAATGGTCTGAGTGCCCTCTGTTTGTTTCCATCTTCTAGCTACATCCAATTTTGGACTCAGGCCAAGCCACTTTCCAATGTACACCCACGCCCGACGTGTTTTAACTTCCATCTAACAATATACATTATATTCACATTACTTTTTAGATTTGTATCAAGATTGTTTACTTACTTTAATTGTTGAGGATTAACAAATCATCGACAAATCCTTGTAGATGGTATGCGTGGAACTTGATGACTAAATCTATGGTCACAGGGAATGAATTCATACGTTCAAAATCCCAACTTTTCATGGCAGCTCTTTATCGGGAAGAATGCGCTATTTTACGAGATCAAGATTGTGAGTTAGTGATTTCTTAACACTATGCCTTCTCTTTTTGTAAATGATAAAGGTACAATTTTCTTGTGCTTATCAAGGTTCTTGGGTATCATACCTATGAAAATAAATTATACGAGATCAACTTGTTTTTAGATGTTTCTCGGTGAAACATTCATTTCTATTTCCATGTGCTTTAATTACATCATAGCCACAGATACAATTTACGGTCACTTTCCTAGGTGGGTGTTGAAGAACATTTGAGAAAATTTTCAATTTATGTGAAATCCTTCGGAAGGTTAGATAATGCCTTAGCGAATCCAGGAGCCGACGTGCAGAAAGGACTAAGGATAAAATATTTTGATAGGACGTCGAAAATTCAACACGAGCCATGTAATATTTTAAAGGGCGGAAGGGGAGAGACGGGCGTTATGGGCGAGCAGACTGCAATATTAGATTGGCAGCCCTGCACAGCAATCACCCAGGAAATTGAACCCTCCCCCCCCCTTTACCATGAGCATCAGCTCGCGGCGGGCCCTCCATTTCCAAGGCTGAAAAAATAAACAAGGCCTCCGCATATTTATACTGCACCTCTGTTTTCATGCATTCCGTATATGATAAAAAAAAATCTGCAGGGTTTTATTTTAGCGCGTTTCGTCCTTCCATAGGGAGAAACCCCGCTTATGACGTCGACGTTACGGAGCAATCCGGAAGAGCCCTCAAAAAATGCTCACATTTCAGAGCCCTAGGATCTCAAAAATATCCGTGGTTCAACTTTCTATTTGTGTTTTCACTCTCTTGCTACCACATAAATGAACCGATTTTGATTTAATTTGGATTAAAAAAAAACCGCCTACTCGAAAAACTGTGTTTTCGGCGATTCAAATCGCGACGATTACGGGTTTTCACTCATAGGCTTATAGGTTCACGTATTTTGGTAAGGTGACACGGTGAATCGAAGGAAATCATTTTTAATATCTTAACCATAACCGTTTTTAAAAATAGTGGAGGAAACTAGAGTTGCTGAAACGCGCTAAGATGACAAAGTTCCTACGAGTCGAAGGTTTTTAAAATATTATTGCACCATGCTAATTGGTGTTTCAAAATTTATTAAATTTTGTCCATGTACATTATGTTAACATCTATGCAGATTACTTGTAAGCATCTTCCAAAGCATTGTAATAAGCATTAAATCTAAATTATAAAGAGTAATATGCAATTAATTATTAAATTTCTTAAATAGATATAATAATAATATTTAGGTCTCCACATGGCCTAGTGGCTAACGCATTAGATTCTCATGCAGGAGATGTGGGTTGGATTCCCGCATGCAAAATGCAGAAGGGATTTCAAGGGAAATTCCCGTATGCACCATGGATGTCGGCACTTATGACCAAGAAGACGATGTGCCGTAAAAAATAAGAGAGTTCTGTATCTATAAAATATTTTTCTTTGATAAAATGCCTCTATCAGATATTTCTGACGTAAAAAGTAAATTTTAATTAATTTTGAACGGGGTATTTTTTATATTGATATTTTTTATTCCATTTGACTTTGAATCAATAATGTCTGTTGTAAATTAGATCACTCTTTATACTTGACATTGAATCAGAAATGCTGTTAAATATCTTAAATATGCTTCTTGGCTTTGATACAGATGTTTTCGGTCAAGATATACCTCCCTCTTGGTAAAAAATCATATATTTTTGATCTTGAGCATTGAATCAGATAATTTAAGTCAGTATCCATAAACTTACATAGTTGCATATTTGTGAATATATATAATAACATAGATGTACTAAAATACGATAGATTTTGCTGGAAAAGTTAACTAATGTCAGCCTTTCTGAAAATGAACGTAAAGTAAAGACCTTTGCAGAAATACATCAGGAAGTATGGATGCATTTGTACACAAGTGTGAAGACGCATAAAATTGAATGAAATTAAAACTTTTTTCTTCTCGGTTAGTTTAACCGCTTGTTAGTTGCATGTCTTCTGTGGTTAACGCGATTAAGAAAAATTAATTATTCTGTGCAGCGTTCTTTGAAGACCAATATTATCCGTCTTTAATAACACTTGTAATTAAATTAAAAAAATATACTAACCACGATTAGTTGCACCATTAGAGGCTATTTCATCGTTATGAATGCATTATTATCCAAGCGAGAAGATACCAAAAAAAGTCAAGAAATGAATATCATTAGAAAGAATTTTCATTTTCTATTAATAGGCATCAGGCACTACATTCTGATAAAGTGACTTAACCTTATTAATAAATAACAAACAAGCTTATGAAAAAAAAAATATTTCAAAATTCACCAATGATCCCTACGTCCTAAGAACGCTTCCTAGCAAAAGATAATATCTTTTAACGATATCAATGTCAATTCAGATATATTTACAGGGAAATGAATGTTTTTCGTCGTTGCAAAGGAGATCATTAATGCTGGAAGGTTTCGTTTATTAATCCGCCATGTTCCGAGCACAAAAATTGGATGTACTTACTAAGAAATGTACTCAGTTTTCTTTTCCATTAGCTGTGAAAACTAAAAAAAATAGTACTGTTTTTAAAATTTGTTAGAATTTGTACTAGATTATATTAATCGCCCAGTTCTGAGTGGATAGCGTATCCGATTCCTGCCTAAAGAGGTGCGGGCCGGAGTCCCATCTGCGGTGGTTCTTCTATGGACTCGCTGACAACATTTCCCTGCTCCGCTATGGATGTTTAGGAAGGCTGGTTACCTGTAGATAGCCCGGTGCTTATGGGCTAAAATCATATGCGCAGGATTAAAAAAAATACCTTGTACAATTCCTACTAATATTGAGATCCATGCTTGAATCGAAATATAGTTTGGAGTATAAAACATGGGATTTGATGAATTTTGTATTAAATGGCACACATTCATATAACCATAATACCCATTCATAGTACAGGTACATCTACTGAGTATATCATTCACTCTAAAAATGGTCTATACGTCATTTCTGTGAGATATATACAGTTTCCCTCACTTGTAATGTTCTATTGAATTTTCTTTGGTTTGAACGTTTTATTCACATTTTTTGTTACATTAATCTCAAAACCTACATTCATACGTGCATAGGTTCTACTGAAGCAGTTTATGCAAGTTTACTGTTTTTAATCTATACCTCAACTAGTTAAAACGGATCGATAAATAAACTTGTGTAGTTTCAAAATCAGGCAGTTTGAGACGTAGAGAACACGAAAAATGATTATACCATTCAGTCGTCTAATTATAATTATCGAATGCTTACATTGAAAAGCATCAGTTGGAAGAATTCGTGATGGAGTTTTTGTCAATATATCAACAAAACTTGATTTGTAAAAAAAAAAAAAAAAAAAAAAAAAAAAAAAAAAAAAAAAAAAAAAAAAATCTAAAAACTTTCTAATTCCAGTAGCATCGTGATGTTGAAATTAGTCCCTATCGAAGCAGATTCTAAACGGAATTTCTCCAGGAATTACTAAACGAATGTTTAGCAACGCTTTAAGGATTGCACCGTTTGAAGTAAAGAAAATAACAGGGCTCATAGCTGGTCCTTGCACGACTCCATCGTTAAATACCGCCCCTTACACACCCCTATCATTAGGATAATTGTTCCAGGATAATCCCCTTCAGCGCTCCAGAGTTTTGCCTCATTTTAGAAAGATCCTTCCGCCATCTTTAAGAGAAAACGTCCAGTAGTAGGCTCAAACTATGAAGAGAACGATCTCTCTCAAAAATCTTGTTCCTTGTCTATATTTTCTATCTTCGTCTTTAATGTTCATTATAAAATACACTATACTAACCTGAAAGATTAAAACAACTGACCTATGAGATGCAAAATTGTTTAAATTCTGAGAAAACCATTTCATTTACAAATAGATGCGTACTGAGTTGAATAATCTATATATTTACGCGAATGAATGTTTAGATTGAGTTTCACTTTGGTGGTTGTTAAAACGTAATTATTGAAATAACAGGTAAAACTCAGTGATAAGAGAGATAGATAGAAGGATAAAGGCAGCGAGTGACGCTGGGAAGGAAAGAGAGAATTAGTTTGGGAGAGAGAGAATGGGAGTTTGTGCAATACATATATATATATATATATATATATATATATATATATATATATATATATATATATACACACAGTAGAGTCCAGCTAATCCATACTAACTGCTAACTGAGAACGAACCTGGCTTGGATAGCAAACAATCGTATCAGTTGTTTCATATGTCAAGAAATAAAGGCAAGAAATTATGTATTCTATTACACTGCAATTTAAGCTGCACTGTAGTTGTGTTGCGATCGGAGTTTCAATTAGTATGACGTTCGGCTGACGAAACATTGCTTTTCCAAGCTGTTCTAGTTAGTAGCGACAGACAATCGCTGGATTCTACATATGTGAGTAAGTTAAATTCGAATTTCTTTGTATTTTAAGTAAGGCTGTATTTATGATTATTAGTTACAGAGTAAAATAAATAGTAAAAAAATCAAGTTTCTTGAATGTTAATTAAAATTACGACATAAATTGATAAAAAAAATGTTTTACATTCTTCTCCTAGTTTTTATCCAAAAATTTATTAAAGCGTTAGCCACTAGACCACCCTGTAAATATTTATATCTGAATAAGGGTACCAAAAAAACCTACTACGAAAAGCTCTCTGACGCTTCTTTATCCTTCTCCAAATTTTATATCTTACTATTTTGTGTAATATGTAAAAGATAATAAAATAACTGAACGTATAAAAAACTCATGTCTAAGCCAAAATAAAAAATAAAACTTTTAGGAGATTATCATAATTTTTAAAAAAGCGAAATAAAAATCAATATCTAATAATAATAAAAAGAACTATTATTTATTACTGTAGTGCGACTTGAAGGAATTTTATGTTGAGTAAACTGAATGTGCGGAACAGAGTTTAAATTGAGGTTTCAGTTTGTTGGTTGTTAAAATGTGAGTGGGAGTATGTGTGTGTACATTACCGAAGAAGTCGTGTAGAAAAGAGAAAGACAGAGGGAGAGATAGAGGGTGTGTGTATGTGTGAGAGAGCGAGAGTGAGTGGGAGAGATGAATTAAAAGAGATAGAGGGATGAAGTAAGAGACGAAATCTCTCGCCATTTGTGTGTGTGTGTGTGTGTGTGCGTGTGAGAGAGAGAGAAAGAGAGAGAGAGAGAGAGAGAGAGAGAAAGAGAGAGGGAGGGAGAGGGAGCGAGGGAACTGAAGGTAAATGTGTTATTCAAGGATTGTCCATTTGCAGGGTTGGGTTTAGAGCCATGAAGGGAGGCTGGGTAATGTAGTCGATCCCAGCAACCCTTTATACCATTATGCAGATCTATTTCAACCCTTCAGCATTCAGCATTCCCAGACCCTATCTCTCCTCCCTTTCAGGCATTCTACTCCCCGGTGTCCATCCATTTTACATAGGCCTATTCTCATTGGCTACTCCAACAAACAATGCCATGAGAAATTTAACAACGAAAGTTGTCAAATAAATCTGATTATGTTCCAGCAAAAAAATTAAGACATACAATGTACAGAAGTCAAAAAAGGTCCAGAGACTCCACTGCAACGGTCCATCTTCATAATAAACTCGTTATTTGCTCAAGACATTTTTAGGCAGCTTAACGAATGCATTTTACGTTCATTTATTTATAAATCAGTGAGGCCATCAAACATATCATTGGGAATCAGCTTGAATTATAATACCCCCTCAATTTTGAGCCACTGCTAATAGCTATGGAGGCGATTGGTGACGGATATTCCCTATTGATATTGTTCTCGTAATATTTAATTTTACTGTTGACAATGAATGAATCAAACAAGTGAAATCTACCAACACTCTGTTACTACAGAAAGTGACAAAGAAGAACGCCTTTCAAGTTTTCTTTAATTACCTACCTTATTAATTATGCTACCAACGTTGTAGAATCATCAGTTATAACATACAGAATATAATTAGCAATGTGGCCGTCGGCATGCACAACGTTATTGACCCTCGAATTTAGTAAATTTATAAACAAAATGTGTTTTTTCACAAAAGAGAAACTTTTGAATAATGCAAGGCGTTTCTTACAATGAAAATAGTCTTGAACATTATAAAGGTCCGATACGCCAACTACGTGGTACATGCCAAGCCCGATATTATGTTTACCTTATTTTCCTTAAAAATGGAGGTTGTTGGTAAGGTCTAATGTTCCATCCCAAATAATGGCGTTTCCATATTTAAATGTTAACGTCCATTATTATTAACTAAGAATTTAAGGACGGGTTATCAATAGGTTACCCCTCCCCTTTTCTAGCCAGGATAGGGGTGATGACTTTTGTTTTCCCTAAAGAAAAGCGCCTTAGCTGCCACCGGACCACCAGAAAAAAAAGAAAAGTTTCATTAACCTATCCTCTAATGCCGCAAACAATAAAGTCGTACGCCTTATCTACTTTTGTGCTACCGTGTGTATTGCTAGGTGAAGTACAAAACTTATGTCTGGTCTCAGTTTTCTATGTATTCCCCTCGTGCGCAAAATCCTAAATAAGGAAAGTTGAATCTCTGATAGCGTGCTTAACTCATTTATATTTTATTTTATTTATTTAACCGTAGCTTTATCCAACTATTGACAAATTGTATCCCTGCAAAGGCTTCCTTAAAGCCAATCAGACAATCTTATCATTAAAAGAGGTACAAAATATCGAGTTGGCAGCCCGCATTTACACAATTAGACTGCACTAACAAGTCGAGAGGAGTATTCATAACTTGTTTGATTTAATGTATTCTACTCACATCGCAAGGTAGCTTAACATCCTCTGTGCACCGAGAGATATGATGATAGTAAAGTACTGGCGATAGAATGCCAAGACTAATGAAAGGATGGTTAAGATCCGCAAGGAAGGAGAGCATGAACCGTTCCTCCATGACCTGATGGTTGTGTTACCCCTCGTAACAAGGCTGTTCACCCCGCTGGCCTTTATCGGCCCCAACACTAATGGAAGTCGATATTTAAGGGCAGTCGGGCCCACCCCGTGTTCTTAGGGGGATGTTGAGCACTGATAAGGGGAACTCCTTTGATAGTGCTTCGAACATCACAGCGGACTGAAAACATTACTGAGAAGAATCCAGGTTTCATTTGTTATGAAACCTGGATAACTCAATGGAGCTCTCAAAGAAGTGGCAGCACTTGTCAACTCATTACTGAGAAGAATGCTTCAGACTTGGATAAGGTCTTTATCCTAGAAACATAAACAAAATTCATATTTTTTGGGCGATTATTAATGAATACTGAAGAATTGTTCATTCAGATTTCATGTGATTAGACGAACTGTACGTTATAATGTTCTTGGCTTAGTTATCCTTTTGACCATTTCTACTATTTCTACCCTTTTAGCGGAAGGAGGAAATCCCGCTAATAAAGTCGATTCGATGAAAGTATCCAGAGTTGCCGACATATATTGTCAACGTTTCACAACAGTTAGTTCACAAAAATACCAGGCATTCGATCGGCAAAACAATATGTAGTTCATACTACCATGAAAATCGTTAAGCCCCAATATGAAATTTCATAATTCTTTTGTAGAGTTTTAAAGTGAAATATCAATCTTTGGGAAATTCTGAACTTTTTGGTACCCTATTTGTAATAAAAGCGTACCAATTTCTGCCTGACCCCAGCAGAAGACGCTTTCGTGTCATAGAACATTTTTAAAATTTTTCATATGTACCCGTCAACGTCAAATATATCGGGTGGTACATAAAGAATGATAATCCAGGGTTTAATATGATTTTTATACGGTCGTTTTAAATCCTTTTAACTCTCAAAGTAATTTCAAGCTGTTCATTAAAATAAAAAAATTTAAAAGTAATGCGGCTGTTTAAATGATTCGTCAACTATTTCTAGATATTCAGTCGTAAGACAAATTTATATTGGGCACAACCAGTTTTTTTTTTTTTTTTACTATAATGCTTAATATAGATTGTACTGTCAAATGACAAATAACTCCTCTAGATATATAAAAATAAAATTATATAAAAAGTAACGTTATTTTTGTGTTCTGTGTATTGTATTCGTAACTGAACGGAGTTCGTTGTATTCATTAAATTTAGTTTTTTCTAATTTTGGTCATATTATAGTTTATTTACGAGATACTCTTGAGGGAAAATTATATTTTCCTCGTGCCAGAATATTTTCCTGTCGGCCAAACTTTTCGGGTAAATTTTGATTAACCTTTTCGTCCATTGGATTCTTATCTAGATGGTCTCCCACTAGAACTGCTGATAATGTGAAATGTTTATCCAATATTGGATAACAATGTTTGCAATAGTGTGTGTAAAAGAAGTAGTGAAAAGAACCGTCTAGAAGTCATCTTAATAAAAAATTATGTCATAAGCGGGAGATGGTGGGTTCGATCCCCACCGGCGCCAGAAATGTTCTCATCTCAGGGCTCACTGAGAAAATGCCTGGCTGCACCCTGGACGTCGGCGCTAGTGACCAAGATTTATGTCGATGCGCCGTAAAAAAAATAAAAAAAAAAAAAAAAAAAAAAAAAAAAAAAAAATATGGAATTGAAGGAAAATAAAATTAAATTGAATTCGTAAACATAGAAGTAGTAGGTCCTTCATAATTGAATGAATCAGGTGGCAGTAGTTGCGTGGCCGACTGTTAAAGATCGTTATTATGGCCCATAAAATCGTACGCCCATTCATAGCTTCGCCCATAGATTCCGAGGCCTCTTCAAATAAACCCAGGCTGCACCATATATTCACCGACTCTCGTCCGATGAAGACGTTCCAAGTTTTATTGAAGCTTTTACGCCAAAATAAATTACAATTAATTTTTCCAACACTGTAAGGAGAGCGTGAATGTTCACGAAAGCAGTGAGAAGAACATCAGTTTTGTGAACGTTGTAAATTTTAATTTTACGACCGCGTCGAGTGTTATCAACACTATAAACTTAATCGTTAGGATTGTAAATAGATTAAGAGATGTTGATTATTTTTTTATTCTGTGTTTCTCTTCGATATTTCTGATTGCACTTGGCTACTAACTCTCCTCCAGTTTCTTCTATTGCTGTTGCAGTTATCATCAATTTATGTATCTGCAGTGGTTAGCTTGACAACTAGAATAATTGATATAAAAAAGATAATAAATACTTATATATCAAAATACATATCTACAAACTTGAGTAAAATTATTATGTAGAATGTTTTTTTATTTAACGATGCTAATGAGCTCTTGTTGTTATTTAACGATGCTAAAGAGCACTGTTGGTTTTTACATTTTAGGACAAGCTGCTTTTTAATGTTTTCTATTCATGATTTTATTTGTTTTTATTTAATGTTTGCTTTACTTTATTATTGAATATTATCATTTTCCGTTTAGTAGAATTTCGGTTGCTTATTTAAATATCTACAGAAAAATAGCAAAAACCCAAGGTTTAGAAGTTTTCTTACATAAATAAAAGAAACTATATTCATTATGCCTATTATATATCATTATTGATATTGACATTGTAGCCGTAATGTTGTTTTTCATGCTTTCAATGATTACTATAATGAAGTTGCTTCATAATAAGATTTGAATAGTTAACTTACGGCCTGTCTTTTTTCTTTCACTTTTAAACTTTATTACAAACATTTGGGCAGAAAGAGATTTCTTGTTCACTTATTCATACTGAATAAAATTGTTACTTTCTATTCCATTAAATATTCATGAATAATTCAGGACGATTTGTTAGAAGCTGATTAGATAATCAGACAGGAAATTATCCCTGACCCTGTCAGAATTATCTTAAGTCGTGATTGCTAAATTATTCAGTTTCCAAGAACGAATTTTCAGAAGAAAATGTCAAGAGAAATCCTATTTTTAAATATCCGATGCATTACCTCAGATATAGCATGTGTGTTTAAGTTTTCACGATTTTTTTCGACTAATTTTTTATTTAATAAAAATTAGTACCTACCTATAAATAGTCCATATAAATGGGCACAATATAAATCATTGACTGATGATATATGAGATTAAGAAATTTAATTAATGTAATTTTTATTTCAGACATGAAGATAAGATGCAGTCTAAGCCTTTGTAATGCCAGCTTCTTCTGAACCCGTCAATCGTGGACTACAGTTTCACGTCTCACCTATCTAACAGGTACTCTACGGAGAACAGGTTATCGGTGTTATCATTGACAAATAGATCAAGAATTAAATGGTTATATTTGGTTCGGAATAGCTCAGTACGAAATAGATCGTAACCAAAAAACTAACAGAAAAAGTAGGATTCCACGTAAATAAAACTATTATAATAGTAAACTAAAGTTCATTTTTCAGACTTCAGTATGAAGTAGTTCGCATAATGATCGTTCTTAATGGATATATGGATATTTTCTTGAGTCTATAATCAAATGTGCCAGAAGTGCTCCAATTCTTAATTCCTTGTGGCGAATTTCATAGTGTTTTTCATAAACTTCTAACATCGAGAATAAATATTTTCCCATATAATAATAATAAACATATAACAATGTTTTATTTGATGTGGAGCTGGAGTTATCCTCCAGTAAACAGTAACCGGATCTATACAAATTTTAAAATTGAGCTAATTAAAAATGACTGAATAAATAATATTATTGATTTTGCAGAAACAAAATTGATTTTAATAATTTTTTAATAACCAAAATTGACGGTTCACATCATAAACTTGATAAATAGATACAAGAGACTACTATTAAAGAAAATAAATCATTTATTAAAATGTGGCGGGTGTAATATTATAAATTGTAAATAAACGCTACTTTCATACGCTTCCTGAAATCATAGCTTAACAAATATTTAGATCATCCAGATTTTTTAAATTGGGAAACAAAGAATCAGCAGAAGGAAAGTATAAAAAAGTTTTGGTTTTATTTATATTAAGTGTCATAAATGAGTGAAAGGATTTTTAATTGCAATGATTATGTTAGCTAGCTGGTCGAGTGTTTTTGATAGCTCACTTGAAAGGTCTAGATTTCCTAAATATTCTTTTACTCCTAATGGCAAAACTATTTTAGAACTAAACAGTATACTACACAAATATGTACAGGATACATGCCGCTCTCTTTGCAATATTGCATGGATTGCAAGGAATACACGCAACAAAAATGACATTACGATATCAAAGATTCCCGAATTTTGACCCTATCTTTCTTCTGAACATAGCTTTGTAAATTGTAAGTTCATTGATTAATAGAGTTTTTGATTTCGAATATACTATCCTGGATGTGTTTACGCCTAGTTTACTTCTAATAGCCCAATATATTAGTATGTATTTTAGAATGTTCTAAACTTTAGTCAACCCCCCTCCGGTTGCCATGTTTTTTTTTTTTTTTTTTTTTTTAAAGGCACTGCAACCACTGGGGTCATTGGTGCCTTGGAAGTATCCTGATCAGGGAGAAAGACCCCGGGGGGGAGGGAGGCGCAGCAAGGAGAGAGACAGACGCCCAGAAGGGAGAGGGGACAGCCCGAGCCGAGGCAAGAGAGGGGGCCGGCGTTATCTGGACCTCTATGACAATACAGCGGTAATCCGCAATCTAGATAAGATAGCCAAGCTCCTGTCGGAGATCTGCATGTAAGTGCCACCATCCAGATCTTCAGAGCTAGCAGGACCCAGCGGGTCTAGGGTCCAGGATAAGTCAGCCCTACTCCCCACCAACAGCCCGACGTCCACCCCCCACCCCCTCCCAGACACCCGCCAATCCCCCCGCCGCGCCACCACCCACCCCCAAGCCCCCCCAGACCAAGGGAGGTGTTAATGGTAGAATTTAGAAATGTTATTCAATAATAAATATTGCTATTAGTAATTATTGTAAAATTGCAATTAGTTTTAGAGAGAATCCCTAGAGATCTCTGGGTAGGTCGTAATACTTCAAAAAACCTTAGAAATAGCAAGACAAGAAATTACTTCTTAAGTGTTCTAAATAAGTTTCTTTGTAATGTTGCCATGTTAAAAAGCACGATGGAAACCATATCCCCGCCGTTATAACGTTATAATCAACATGAAACACCAACATAGGAGTTAGTCAACTGTCCGTGCCGCCTAATCCTCGCTTCCCTGATAACGGGGGACGGCAAAGCAAACATTAAAATTCATGAGCATCCATTCGACGGCTTACTATGGTAGCGCGGGCGGTGAGGCCGGACAGGAGAGTGGTTGCTATGGTAACACATGGCGCTGGTTTGGGGGGAGGGGGCTTCTATGGGCAAGGGGTTGGCCGCAGTGCGCCTGCGCTTCGAGCTCCTACATTATCATAACAGATTCTCTGTACAACAACTAGTAAACAACACTGTTTTTACGAACTTGTCTTATGGAAAGGACAAACATTCTTGGATTTAGTCAATAAAATATTATTGAAAAAAATAAATGTAAAATGATGTAAGATCCTAATTAATCTATCTGCATAAGATATTAATTGGTAATTGGTATTTGGAACGTGGGTAACGGACATTCCGAATGCGAGTATTTATTACATATATGGGAAACTACTGTAATCTATGAGCATAAAAAATTAAAATAGAAACAGAATTATGTACAGTTTACGCCTAGCTTATTCGTAAAATAGAAACAGAATTGTGTGACATTAACCATGCAATCCAAAATTGAGATTTCTTCCTAACTCAAACTAAATTACAAATCACTCAACTTGGGCAATACCTGAAGATTTGAATATAAGAAATAATGCACAATCATAAAGATAGACAGATTGAAAATGGCTTATAGCCGAAACGTTTCTGTGACAAAATTGAATATACCTGCTGTGTGACATGCCACACGAAATGTAACCTGAAAATAAAATATATGTAGACTGAATAAAGCTGTTACCAACTACCTAGAATCAAAATATTTTTATTTTCAGAAGCAGCTATCGACGACTAAAGGCTACATAACCACGAAGTGCATATCAAAAAGCGATGTGTTGGTGATCGAAAACGCACTCTAGAAACAAAAATTGCCGTACAGCCCCTAGACTTGAACGACAACTCGTTCTTCTTGATAAATCACTTAATACAAGAGTACAGTTAAGAAAATTAGACAAATTTTCGTAGGTAATCGATCAAAATATTTCCTATCAAGTGCCCTACAACACAATAATATTTGATACTTTCCACGGAAATATGTGGAGTGGTTTTCACTTGATTCATATAAAAAGTAAATTAATTTTGTTTAATTGTCCAATTATTATTAAATTTACCACTTCTTAATTTAGTCTCTTCATATGAAAGTGCCATAGCTTTGAGTCAGCAGTTTGTCTAAAACATCGACAATTCAGCCATTTCTTTACTATTCATCAATATTTCCACATTAAGGAAAATGTTATTCTCTGTTGTCTTTGTATTAATCATGTTTTTGTGCTTTAGGTTTCATTGCCTCTATCCTAACATCACACTGGCAAGTGTTCAAGGTGAATGTCTTTTCTATATTTTTTTTTAAATTTTATTATTTTTATTGATTCATTTTTATATTTTAAATCAATTGTCAATTTAAACTAATGATAAGTCTGTCGAATAAAACAAGAAATAAGTGGTATAATTTAAAGATTGAAAATAATTCAAAAATCTTTTGTAAACGCTTACTTGAGTGCAAAGGCTCATAATTTATATTGATTTTGAAATTTCGAAAAACAAGAGTACATAGTGTCAATAATAGATTCTAAATATATCACAATATTTTATAATAAAAATATCTACAAACAAAAAATAAACTAATCATGATAAATATCAGGTAATAATGAGAATTGAATTGCAATAACGATTATGATATGGTCCAAAAACAAAATTTAAAAAGGACATTTAAAATTCTACTAAAGTTAGCTTATACGTTGGTACGATTGAATTAGAATATATTTAAAGATAGTAGGTTTAAACTCTTAATCTTATATTTTCAAAAAAAAAAAAAAAAAAAAAAAAAAAAAATTCAAATAAGAATTTGAAGAGTTCTGCTATCCAGAGCATTCGAAATTAATCTTATTTTTGTTCTTAATTTTTACTTAAATTTATTGACGTGTTGACTATTTTTTAAAAACTTTGGTTAAATTATTTAAGGACTATTTTATGACCCATGTAGTAAGAAAATTTGTTATTATTTGACCATAGCCTCAGTAACAAATCTAATAATTATTCTCAGCCCAATGAGTAACCATGAAAAAATTATTTCTATAATTTTATTTATTAGTTTCAGGATTTTATTGTAATCTAAAATATTAAATGTACGTAAATTATTAACTAGAATAGTAAAAATGTTACTTCTTGTGAAAGGAAACTGCCAAAAAATAAAAGTTTATTTTTTCAATGAAAATGAGAATGATTTTGATGTGTTTTGAAAATGATGAATAAATGTTCATGATACAAGAAATGTATTACAGGGTTATAACTTTATTTTATAAATCTGTATCAAGATTCCTTTCATGGATTAGAAATATTTTTAATGAAAATCCGGAGTAATACTGCTAAGACAGTTTTGTATATTTAATATGATGTATTAAAAGGAATATATTTTAAGTCAGCAATAATACGAAGATAGGGCGTAGTTTATTTTTGGCCAAGAAGTGTAACACATTCAACAATTTTGAGCGGAATAGAGAATTACAAGACATTTAAAGAAATATAGTTGTACATCGTCACATTCTTAAAATTCAATGTTTTCAAGAACTTCTTAGTTCCAACTAAACTAAAGCCCTTCTTCATTTTTTGGAACCTTGTGACAGTATATATATATATATATATATATATATGTATATGTATAGTGTGTGTGTGTTAAAGGTACTACTTATATACACTTCTCATCACACACTCTCTTAATTTATATATAGACATATAAAATGTATTATTTTAAGTTATTTATTGAACACTTACACGAGAGCTAGTTAATCGAAGAGAGACACACTAAGAGTAGACACATTTTGCTGAATTTTTGGATTCTGATGGGAATTAAATTAAACCAACATATTAAAATATGAGAAGAAAAAAATAATAATGCAATTCAAACTAGGAGCGTGAAGTTTAATGTACAAATATTTTCAGGATTTATTAGGTTTTAAAAAGATGCGATTAGAGTATTTAAGGGATATTTTTAATATTTAATGGCTATTCACAAAATTAAATTGAAACTACCTCCCATAAAATATAATCAAAATTATTTAATTTATTAATATTTTGTATTCTTATATTTATTATTTGATATTTCCGATTAAGGATCTGAATTACATGGCACTTTAATAGAGTACTAATTTTATTTTATTGATAAGAGCACTTTGCTATTTCTTTACATTGTATTTATTTCTCAAGTAAAATCTTTCAGAACATTAATTTATATCTGGTTTAACAGCCGAAATATTAAATTTATGGCAGCTACCAGCATAGGCCGCCTTTGAAAGATATTGTTGGCAATCTTAACTTTGTTTCTTAAGCCTGAATTATGACTTTACACAAAATAGTATTTTTAAGTTATTTAGCACAGGGGGAAAATAAAAGGTGGCAGGGTTGGCCTGAGCAGCAAAAAAAAAAAAAAAAAAAAAAAAAAAAAGTCTAAAAATAAAAGATGGCCCAAAGAACCAAAAAATAGTATCTGACCACAACCAAGATGAAACCGGCCACCTGCTTAGAAGGAACCGAATCTCAATTTCGTTAAGACAGCTCAATAAGAACAAAGCAATTTATTTCCTTTCTAGGAGCTTTTTAAAAAACATTATATATGTTTATTAAGTGGTGAGAAAGGTCCCAACCACTTATAACCCAGACTCCTCCACTTCATAATCCATTTAACCAACCTCATTACGTTTATCCAAAATCCACTGATATAAAGTGCTCTTCTAAACCTTCACACGATAAATAAAGTTAATTAAAATTAGCTAGATCTATTTTGCTCGTTATGCTAAATTTAAAAAAAAAATCTATATCCCCTTTCCCCAAAAACGCTCTTTTAAATTTACGTTTAAGGTAAAGATAACAAATTAACTTGTCACCATACCCTGCAATAAGTTAACAGATATTCCCAAAATTAATCAAAAGAATTTTCGGAAGAATTATTAGCAGGCTGTACCTATAGCAACCCAATGTATTTACGCAGCAATTTTTATTTGAGGTAATAGGAAGAAATGAAGAGAATGAGAAAATTATTTTGTTTAGGTAACTAAATTCCTATTTTAGCAAAGAAAGAATTGTATTGAGATGCGCAAATAAGATGTTTAAATTAAATATTAATTATGAGAGAACAAAGAAAATAAACATAAAAATAAATAAATATTTCGTTTTTCAATTCGTTTGGTATATGCTAGAACTTAAAATTTAATTTTATATTTAATATAATCAGAACAAAAAGAAAAACTAAGATTAAAAAAAAAATGAACAAATGATTTCTTTAATATTAAAAACAAAACTCATTTGACGATCAGGCAATGAAAAATGGATACAAATTTGAATTTTAAGTTTAGGAAACGAGAGATCTAAGCGTAGGATAATGGAAAAATGCAGATTATGAATTAAAGAAAGAACTGGTAAATTAAACATTAACTGTTTGTATGACGAATATTTAGGAAAGATCTAAAAAAAAAAGAAAAGTAAAATGATAGCAATAATACAAAATGTATTATGTATTTTACTCTATGTATATGCATATATATAGTTTCAAAACTACGTTTACTATACTTTTAATGGTATTACATTAACACTTGGGACGTATACTTCCTAAGGAGCTTCACATTACAGCTGTATTGTCTAATATGGCAGTGACATTTTCTGAGTGACAAATAAATTTTATTACTATGACATGCTGAAAACGCTTCAACCTGACATGAAACGTGTGGAAATTTGATACTTTGTGTTAATTAATAATGATTTCATTGATTAAAAATTAGAATAATTATTATTATTATTATTTTGCCGTTTACACGCACAAAACAGTTGGAAGATCTATTGCTTGAAGTTATCCATTAGTTCATTTAAAACAAATGTAATTCTAACTGTTCGATAGATAGAAGTACATAAATGTCCTATTATGGTGGCGTGATCATCATTTGGGCAAGGTTTATTGTTCTATGTAATTAGGGCGTTTATTTGTTTATATGGCTCATATAAATTACTTTTGTGAATTACAGATAAAGAAGGGAATGTTTATTCGCGCCATACCTTCGAACGATTTCGCTCTTAGTAGCTTACTTAGCCAAAAATATAGTAAGTTGGTGGTATCTTAGTAACACTATGTAATATCACAAGATGGAAACAATGGTGGTATAACTCTCAGGTGTTCCTTTCAATAATATTTATCGTAAAAAAATAGTAAATCATGTAGCTTAGGAAAATCGCCATACTCATAAATACGTAGGGGAAAATAGATTTCCCAAAAGTTGTACTTACGAGATATATGTTTATTTTTCCCAGCATACGTTTTTTTTTTTTTTTTTTTTTTACTTAGTCAATTTTATATGGATTATTCAAATCCGTTTAGATCTTATAAAGATATAACTCCTACACTACCCACTAAATTCTTGGCTGAAAATCGTGACGTTCCCCACTAAGAGCTGTCGGTCTTAACAAAGATGAGAAAGGGTCTGTTGGAGAGAAATCAGCTGAGAGGATGTACAGTCAGGTTCTAACGGTACCGACAGGTTCATATTTCAGGTACTCCGACGGCCTCCCAATAATCAGCGCTTAACGGTACGCTCTTTCCCCGTAGGAATTTCAGATTTCGAATCAAATGAATTTCTTCTGGGTTTCATTCAGAAAATGAAAGAAATCCAATACGTCCACGGTCGAATTATAATTTTTCCAAAATTACTTTTCAATTGAGACTTTTTAAACATATTATTAAATTAACAGATTTAATTGTTTTTTTTTTAATCTTATAAACCGTCTTTTGTAAATCTTAAATGCGCAGCACATCCTAATAAATATATTCTGGTTTTATTATGATTTTTATACTTTTCTCACTTGCTAGGGTAAAGAAACTACCACAGGTGTACCTCATCGATTTTTTCCCTTTTTCTAGCATGTTGTAGTGCTTAGTACAATATTAGGCACGTATTTTTTAAATGTAAATCTGTCAGTGTAGGGAATGAAAATCCCCCTTAAACAATGCGACCAAAACAGTTTTGTTTTTTTATATGAATAAAAGTTTTAGGATTTTGTTGAATGGAATCATCGGCTATTTTTTTTCTTATAAAAAAGCGCTTCTATGGGCATTACGCGAATTTCTACCCCAATTTTGTAGAGGTAGAAGTGTAATTTTTACGCTCAGATTAAGTTATGAGTAACATTGCCAATTAGCAGTGTGTTGAAATATTATAAAACTCGTATCGAAATTCTGAGTATTTAAAAAAAAAAGAAGAAAATCGGTGGCAACCTGTAGATAGTCCGGTTCTAATATCCCAGATGTTGATAAGCCGTTAAACACAAAACAAAACAAAAAATAAACAAAAATGTTTTGTGCTATATTATGAATTTTTATTTATTAAGCATGGAATATTTCATGTTTAAAAAACAAAAACATTTTGATAAGTACAGTGGATAAAAAAACAAACAAACATAAAATTGCTACTTCTTTAATTTTTTTAGTGAATAGTAAATTCATAATTATTGCTAGATCAAATCGAATTGTATAAATTACCTGTATTATAAAAAAATATGCCCGTCTCACATGAACTGTGTCATCTTAGCGCGGTTCCCTTCGTATCCCTAGTGTCATTTTTAAAGGTTAGAATAAAAAAAAAAAATTTATTTTAGTCGATATTTCTTGAAAATTGTGAACACCTACTCGAACAACATGGGTTGCCAAATTACTAAAAAAATATGCCCGTTTCACATGAACTGTGTCATCTTAGCGCGGTTCCCTTCGTATCCCTAGTGTCATTTTTAAAGGTTAGAATAAAAATAAACAATTTATTTTAGTCGATATTTCTTGAAAATTGTGAACACCTACTCGAACAACATGGGTTGCCAATCCGGTTCGCCTTCATTCTACAGAAAGGCTCTATAATCTAATACAAAATAAAAAAATGGTTTTCATTTACATGTCATGATTTATTGAAAAAAATGCAAATCAAATAACAACCAATTAAAAATTAATGCAAACAGCAAGAAAAAAAAATCGACAGTTTAAAGTCTCAAGCACTTATTTCTCCGATAGGGGCTGTCCCGTCGAATGTTTTTCAAAATCGTTTTAATGGGGCATTTTTTAAGATTTCGAATAGTTACAGTTGATTTACCACGATTTCCCAACCGTTTTAGTGATATTTAAGAAAATATCTGAAAATCCAAAAACTGCTCATGTCTGATAATAAAAATATATTTTTCAAATACTTTCTTAACTCCAAATGTAATCAAAATTTACTTACTCTTAACTGTTTTTAAGCATGTAAATATATTTCAACTGAATCCAACGTTTCTAAGTATCCAAACCAAAAATTAGTTAGAAAAATAGTTTTATCCTCTTACCTCGACAAAAGTTGGACACATTGTCTCGAAAATTGTTGTGACTCGTTTTCCTACTTCAAAGAACATACCTGTTAGCCTACAAACAAAAATCTCAACGATTTTTTTCGAGGGAGGATACGCAGTAGTAACGAGATTAGTTAATTTCCATCACTAGTAATCATTGATATAAATTACATGTAACCCTAATGCATTATCAAAAGGATTTTATAATAAAATTTACAATAAAAAAATACTTATTGTACATTATTAAGTAAATGATGATTAATAGAAAAAGAAAAAAAACAAAAAAACAAAAACAATCTGGATAGCCCGTCACTAACGACCCAGATGCAGAAGCGTCGTAAAAAAAATAATAGAAAATATTGGTTTCTATAAAATTCGAACATTTTCCATCTACCGAATGTAATGAAAGAGAGATTATACGTTTATTCACAAATTAATGATTGGTACCAGTAATTAATCAAAAATATTTTATTTAAGTTAATATCATATTTTTTCGATTGGGCGATAAACACTCTCCTTTTAAAGTACATTTTTACTATTCATAATTCATAAAATTACCCTAAAGTGAATATAATCTAAAAATAATAATTTGACCATTAAAATTAGTAGGTACCTTTTTAATAATCTTTAACTCTTTATTTAGTTTTATAAAAAATGAGATACGGTAAATCCGTGGATTAAGATTAAATATTATCATAATTATATTTGACTATGATAAATTATTATCAGTATTCGTGCTATTCATCGTATATTTATTTCAGTCATGGAAAAAATATCAAATACATATTTCCCACGGATGGATCAGTAAAAAATGTATTACTTTAGTAATGGAGTTGAAAATTATCATAAGAATAAAGGAAGCAAGCCTGGAGTAATTTCGCCCCCCCCCTTCTTGAGAAGAGATATGGAGTGGAATTAAATTTGAGAGGGATGAGCTGGTATTACTCAGCGTGAAATTGTTGTATTGTCCAAAGACCTGGGAGGGGTTGAACTTCTTCGGGATGGGTAACCGTTTTATTTCGTTTAATTTATGCACTACAGGTACATATGGGAGGGGGAAGTTCCCAAAGAAGAAATATTGTTGTATATACCACCACAAATTTTATAAATTAATTAATTTATATAATTTGTGACGATAATATTATATAATGTGTGTGATTTGATTTATATAATGTGATTTATTTCTGCAGAATGGCAAAAATTACGTAATTGATGCTTATATCACAAAGTGAGCACCTCCCGGTTGTTTTAGGAAATAATAATAATAATATACATTTCAGAAATGCTGCTCTTAATTAAATAAATTTACCATTTTTAAGGTTTGCCAGGGTTATGGTCAAATTTTTTGATATAATTATGTACACCTGTGGATATGTGAGAGCATAAATAGAAATTAGCTTCTAGAATCAGAAGAGATCTAATTTAATAAAGATGTTTCCGTACTAAAGATTTAAAAATTCTTCAATAGAGAATAATTTATATTTCTTCTCTCGAAGCCCCTTACAATTAATTAAACTATCAAAATTATTTAATTAAAAAAAGAAAAGAAACGATATTGCGGTGTTTGGAATATAGGCTGGTCAACGAACTTCATATTTCGTTTGTGATAAAATTTGTTTTATTCCAAATTTGATCAAAATAAAGTCTTTTATGAGGCTGTTAGACAGTTTAACAGAAAATAAATATTTATATGTAAACAAAAGTATTATATATATATATATATATATATACACATATTAGTTAAAATTAGAACTACCGTGTTTTTCGTGAAATTTGGAAACATGAAACGTAGATTTTTTGTCAAAATCATAGAATGCAACAAAACACGCAGTCCATGTAAATCGTCTGAATAGTGACGTAGAACTAATGAACGCGCATATACAGAGGAATAGCCTGTAATGAGACGAGATTCAATCATGAGACTCGGATAAAAATAGACCATGACGAAACGTCTAAGAGATATTGGTTTGCACGCCAGAGAATATGTTATCTGTCGGTGTAATTCCTTGAAAGGGTTTACTTTATGTGAGTAGAAGGAAATCCACACCCCCCCCCCAAATGTCACTTTCCCATTAAAATAAAATTTGATACTACTTGCTGACACTAGTTGATGTAATGCGGATTTAAAAAAAAATAATAATAGTAACAAATTAAAAACGAAAAAAAAAGAGGAAAAACGTGAATTAAAACACTGTCGAGTTTATAATGTATTGTTCATATGAGCTCATAATTTTATTGTATTGTCACTGATCTAGGTGTATTACGAAAATTGCACATGAAAACTATCATAATTTTAAAATTGTTACCTAAAAATATTTTATTTCAGAACTAAACTCAGCCATGAATTATGAAATTGAAAAAAACGAAAAAAAAAAAAAATATGGACTTAAGAGTTTGGAAAATGAACAAAGAGGAGAGAGGAAATTTATTTGTATTATTGAGCTAACATAGTGCAGAAACAGTGGTTAGGCTTGAAATCGGTCTTCAAACATAATTAATTAATAATTCACGATGAACGATAAAAACATCAGTTAGGGATGTAGTTTGGAATATGTAAGATTTCTAATGGAAGTCTGCTATAAAATATTTACACAATTTAATACGGTGTCTAAAAAAACAAAAAACTACCTTAAAAATAAAATATATTAATTGTAATTATCTGAGTCTTATTAATGCTTTATCGCATTTACTCTCTTCCTCTTTTTTCATTATTAATTACATATATTTCTTTATTGTTAATATCTATTATTTTCCTCAGTATAAATAATATTGCATAGAGTGGATCATTATCTCTGCTTAAAATTTTCACTATCTTATTTGGTACCTGTTAGTGTCTTGTTTTTTAGGGGATTTAATTTTAGCAGAAAAATGAAATTTTTTAGTGGTAAAATTATTGAATAACATAATCGTCCTACAAAAATCGTAAGCAATTTAAAAGTGAAGTTTAAACAGTTTCTATTCTAAGATTTCCAAATACCGCGTGATAATCAATATACGCAAACACGTAAAGATGACGCGGTTCCTACTAGTTGGAATTAGAAATTAAAAGGGTAAAAAAGTAGTTAGCAGAGGTTGCTAGGTTAGCCTACGAAATTATGTGGTATTGTGAGGCTTCAGGAAGGAAAGTGTGACTGGTAGTTTTTGCCCCTAAGTCAGGTCAGTACTGGTCACTGTTGGGTCTTTGAAAACAATAACATGTGTTGAAGGGTTAGACATGACCTGGACTTCTCCCTGTCTGGCTTTCTAGGGATGAGTATGCTTTCTAGACCTTCCTGGCTGTGTGATTGCTACGTGGATTTGGAGATTATTATAATGTGAGGGACCGAGATGAGGTGGGTAGGGAGGGGGGCGCTGGTTGCGGTTTGGTACGGTAGATGCCGCGCGCGTGCTCGACTCGGCGAGGGGGGACCTACTCGTCAGTCCACAGCCAGCCTTCGGGTGAATCGTGTCTCCTCTCTACTCTCTAGCTCTCGTCGACACTATCACACACACTCGTAACATCATCATCATATCACATGTAGCCTAACGCCTGCCCGGCACTCTCTCTCTCTGTTCCCGGTCCTGTTCACTTCGTCCCTCCGCAACCGTCATCATTCTCATCCTCGGCGACCTGGCCGAGGGGTGCGCTCCGTACGACAATGCCGGGGCGACCCCAGCCTGTCTTAGAGACCCTACCGGCCCCGGGGTCGCCTGGTGGTCCATGATGAACGGCAACGTCTACGACGAGCAGCCGCCTATCAAGACTTCTCCGAGCTCGACGCCCGTGACGACTTCATCGGCGTCCTCTACATCACCAGTTACTAGCCAGAGTGGTCCTCTCCACATACCTGCCAAACGACTAGGCTACGAGTGCGTCGAAGGTTCCGGTGTCATAAGACACTCTCACCATGGACACTGGAATTACGCCTCACCTGGAGAGTATGGTGATTATTCCTCACAGCCTACCTACTACAACCTCCCAGACAGCCGGGACAGGAAGTCCAGTCTGTTTTGGAATCCTGCCTCACAGGAGTACAAGTACACGACGACGATGACCCCGGGTACTTCTACCGATCCTGCTGTTTCGACGTGTCACCAGTCCTTCTCCAACTCGTGGTGTAACTACTCACCCTATTCGAGCAGGCATCACGTCGAAGCTGGCTACCTGCCCGCCAACGACGAGCGACGGGTTGCCATGGTCGAAGGAGCGGCAGCAGGTTTTGGACACGACTTCAGGAATTATCCGCCTCCTGAGCCTGTACCTTCAACACCTTACCCACCCCCAGGTACGTACCTTTCTATTACTATTTACAAGTAGAAAAACCCCTTGCATTATACCCTTTAGGTCACTATGCCCATAGGTCAGAGCCAGACTTTCTACTTCAACAATACACAAAGCATCCATAAATCAATCAAACTGTGAAAACTTCCACAAAACTAGACCAGGACACTCGCTTTGGACCGTTAACTCATTGATTGTGTAAGAGAAGTTTCAAATCAAAACATACAACATTTTTTACAGGGAATAGGTTAAGAACAACAATCTAAAATTAAGGAAAAATCCTCTTAATCGCTTCTCGCCTCTCGTAATTAAAAATACAAGGATTTATTTAATTGAAAATTTAGGAAATTGTGAATGAGAAAAAATTGGGTATGCTTAAATAATAATATAGTTTATGAACGGAAAACATCTTAATGTGATAGAACTTTATTCTTAATTTATTTAGGTCCGTTTCTAAAACCAAATTTCATGTTATTTTATTTATTTTTTTTTTTACATGAATTAAAGGAATATGCTATGTTGCATTTGTGCGGAGTTTATTTATAATGAAAGTGATAGGAAAATTATTTAACAGTTACATAAAAGTGTGATTGATATCTTTTTTATTATCAACTCTATTATCAACGTACTAAAATATTTATAGCCGTTTGTTTCTCTTCGTGTGTTATAGGTGTTCCTAAAACAATAGCATATAAACAGTTATCGTTTACTGCGTTTATACGCCATGTTAAACGACAAATCAGTACACAAATAGCATTTAAAATTTTTATTTGCACATTTATTCTGTCAAAGTTGCCGTTCTTTCCGCGGTTTTGAAAATACATTTATGTTATCTATTTGTTGACAAATACTACTTACACGACGTATGTTTGAAAGTTCTGGCATTCATTGAGAGAGGCATGACTCACTGTGGTAAATTTAATTGAAAAGGAAGGTTATGGTAGTCGTAAAACCACAGTAAAAGAGCAAAAAAAAAATAATACAAAAAACCTACTCTTGCCGCGAGGCCTTTCAGGATTTTCCTATTACTTGTTCTAGTTAAAAACAGTTTTTATTTTTATGGAAACCTTTTTTTTTTTTGTTTTTTGAAAAAAAAAAGTTTTTATAATTTTACATTAGAATAAGTAAAAACTGTAAACATGAATTTTTAAAAACAAACATACCCAAAGCCTATTCCGTTAAATATTTCTAATTCTTCCCTAAATCAAAATTATCTCTAAAATCCCGAATTTCGTGCTATAAGTTTTATTTTTTAAAAGAAGTTAAAGCCATCCACTTTATTTATTATTTCACTTTTAATTTAGTGAGACCCGACAATAGTGAGCATTTGTATCGCTCATTAATTTGATGACTCCCATAAAATTCTTTTACAGTTTAGTTTTACTTTACTACTAAGACAACTGTTTTTTTCAAGAATAAAGTTGTATCTTTTAGCAGTTTAGTTGAGATCAATCTTATCAACGTGATTAGTGATTAGATATGGATGTTACTATTAAAACCGAGCGTTATTTTTATTCTTCAGAACAGTAAAGAATTAATGAGTTATTTATATATTACTGGGCTTATTTTCTATTTCTTAAATGTGTTTTATGTGCATTTTTTTTTGTTTTTAAGTGGCTAAGTGGTATACCAACTAAGTTATTAAATTATATATATATATATATATATATATATATATATATATATATATATATACTTTTAAGTTAAATTCTTTTCTGTTTACTAAGAAGAAGAAACACGTGTTTATTTCTTTAAACATTGTTTTGGACATGATAACCATGAAATAAATACCAATGAATTTAATAAACAAATATCTCTTTTATTTTTGTTTTTGCTATGTTAAGTTGTTATGTTTTGAAACTACTCTGAGAAGTTCCCAATGCCTAAATAATAAAGGCATCTCTTCTGGGACTTGAAAAAGAGGGCCCGTTTGAATTTCTATTCCTTCTTTTTATTTGTTATCATTTCTATAACTTTGTTGGAAAATGTTGAACAAAAACATCAGTCATATCATTAATTTTGGATGGAACTTATTTTAATGTTTATTTATCAATGCGTTTTAAAGTGTATAACTGTAAAAACGCAAGATATTTTCTGCAAGTATTAAAATATCTTGCACGTTTACTGTTTTATTTGGTGTTTCTTTGTCTTGTTATGATGAATTTTTTTTCCGCTTATATCATACTATTACTATAGATTCATAATTAGTCTATTTCTATTCCGATTTGTTATGAAAAATATTATTTACAAAAATTTACCTTAAACAATTTTTTGTCTCAATATAAATAAATTTACTTTTTATTTACAAAATGGAGGGATATATATATATATATATATATATATATATATATATATATATAATGGACCTGTAAAGTAATATATATATATATATATATATATATATATATATATATATGTATAAATTAAAATTTTTTTATGCGTAATGGACATTATTGCCTAAACACAAAGTCCGATAGCTTTTTCTGAAGTTCTGATTTCATTAACAAATTAATTGTGAAAAATCGGACGATAATTAAGTAATTTATTATTTAGTTGTAATAATATTAAAAAAAAAACTTTAATCGATTAGTAATAAATAGAAGGAACAGTGTATAGTAAGAAAGAGAGCCCGCGAGGAGAGAAGTATAAAAACGGAGCCAGGGGAATCCTCTGTTAATTTATGGACCATAAAATCGTCAGTGGGACTTGTACGGGGGGGGGGCACTTTTAGTAGACCCTTCTCCGCTCGGCGCTTCAAACGGATTTCCTATACACCTACGATTACTGGAACTGCAACATTTACTAGGGTATAGGCAAAAACGAACGCGGAAGGTTGACTTTGTAGGTTTTGGTGTCCATTTGTGAGGTATTCCTTTCAAGTTCTTGTTTATATCAATTTTTCGTTCTAATAAACCTTAATCCCTGATTTACTGTGAATTTTTCATTTTGTCAGTGAATTAAGGGGTTGACGTTCAGAGAAGGGGCCACCTATGATTCAAACATTATTAGCCGATAATTATTTTGTGGTTTTGGCCAATATTAAAAAAAAAAAAAAACATCGTAGAGTGTTGGTTTGCTCGGTAGAATAGGCTTTCAGAGTTTTCATCAAAGTATTAAAAAAAAATAAATATTATGTTCGTTCCTAACCATTGTGTCTAGCTGATATTACTAATAAACCACCTGTTAAGAAATATGTATAAAAAAGGAGTCCATTTTATTATAGCTGTGCGCAAACTACATGTGTGCCTGAACTCATTTATTACAGGAATTATGTCTTACTTTATTTTTATTTATTTTTTATTATATTGTCTTTCGTTTTATTTGTTTTTAAGCCGTCAACTATTTGAAGAAGAGTCCAAACTCCAGATTTACATAAGGAATTTGGATGATACATATACCACTTTTATTACTGATAAAAATGCCAATTTAATAGGTACGACACACAATAACAACAATCTGTTTGCTTGATTCCATTCATGAGCTCTTTAATAAATGTCTGAAAAAAAAACAACACGAAAACCAGTAGAGGACACAACACATGTTCGGCCGCACGCGCGAGACATAAGCTCAGACAGTTGGGGGAAGAAAAAAAATATCTTAGGCCCTTTATCATCAGCCAGCACTAGGCCAATTAGTCTTAACGAATCCGTATCTTGGTTTTTATAATAAATATTACTAGTAAACAAGGAAGTAGATATATATTTTTTTGTTATAATTTTTGTGCATCGGTTGCCGAGGCAATTAGCATAAAGTAGATACTAATAAAACAAAAAGAAACAAACAATAATAAGTATTATTTTATACTAATTTATATGAGCCGTGGATAGCTAATTTATAATTTATGTTAACTAATTAATACTCACTCTTACACTAGAATACTAATTGATTAATAATGAAATGAACAAGTTATGGAATTAATCTATTTTTATTTATTGATGGTCTTTTGCATATTTTTATATTAATCTACATTATTCGTATCTCCATAATTAAGGGGATTAGTTGTTTCCAGCTAAAGAATTCTCAGGCTTAACTAATAAGTCATACAACGAAATTTTTATTTTTTATACATTAATTAAATATTTTAAAAAATCTATATATATAAACATCCGACGAGTGAAAGATCAAATCAATTAGCTAAATCAATTAATTAATCGATGCTGTCATTATTTCCAAGATAACATGTTTACCACCTTACCACCAGGGCTTTAAAAAGGTTATAATTCCTTTTTAGGATAACTGATAAGTAAAAACCAACGTTAATCTTTATTGTGAACCAACTAAATTATATATCAAGAAAAGCCTTTCTTTCGGGTTTAATCTGCGGCTTTGCATAATCTCTTAATTAAAAAACATGTATGCTGATGGAAATCTGACAGCTTGATCGCAAAAATATTGTTTCTCAATATTTAAATGACCATCAAATTTCATGTTTTATTTAAGATGAAAATATATAATTTTCAATAGGTTTAATTAATCTTGGTAAGTGGGATGTTGCACATTTAAAGCCGAATGCATTTCCTACCAGAGAGGAATCTCAATCGAAGAAAAAGGGTGATTTGAAAAGGTTTTTTCATTTCATTGAAAGTAAATCATTAATAGTTCCCATTTTAAGCGTTTAAGAACACAAGGGAATTAAACATTAAAGAAATTGCGCTATGATAACGCAGTTCCTGCCAGTTTGAGATTGCCGTTTGTTATGGGCAATGTTCCTTTGGATTGTATGTATACATTTTGGGATGAATTGGTTCGTGAAACCTGTATACTGAAAGAGAACAATGGTCTGGTTCTGAGAGAATTCATTAAAATCACGGAATCCTGTAGGTAGTATTTTTTTTTTTTTTTTTTTTTTCTTTTTTTTTTTTTTACGGCGCATCTACTTCTAGGTCATTAGCGCCGACATCCAGGGTGCAGCGAGGAATTTTCCCAGCGAGCCTTGAGATGAGAAAATTCCTGCCGGAGGTGGGAATCGAACCCACCATCTCCCGCTTATGAATCCAGCGCGCTAGCCACTAGACTACGGGAGACCCTGTAGGTAGTATTCACTTCAAAAATCACTACTTCACTCAAATAACATAAAATGTGACTAGACCGACCTCATCACGGAAAATGCACTTAGTTGTGGTTTGGTCACCACGACAGAGTGTAGGATGACATCCCTTCGCGAATGATTCATTCATTCCGTAGAGCCTAGATAGTCTCTAGTATCGATTGTTGAGGACATTCTAGAGGGGGAGCTACGATGAGGAACACCCATTATCATCCCCACTGGGCCGGTCATCTGGTCGATACGTTTACGAGGAATATGCAGTGACTTGTGCTCTCGACATAGAATGTAAAAAATTAAGTCTAATCTATTTTTTTTTTATTTTTTTTTATTTTTTTTTATTTTTTTTTTTTATTTTTATTTTTTTAATGATTTTTGTTAAGGTTTTCCAAATCCTTTATTTGTCTCTTTATTTCTTCTCCATTATATTTCCTCTTATTGTAGTGGGCTATTTCAAGTAAATGGGTTTATAGGTTGTTACCAGCGGAAAAAAACAGAAAATTAAGCAGCCAAAAGCCACAATAAACAAGCTCCATAGAATCACCTAAAGAAGGTGATATTGATATCGGCGAAAAATAATGATATAAGAATCTGGCTTCCGTAATAGATATTTTTTTCTCCCAATCACTAAAAAAAAATATAAATAAATAAAATAAAAAGGTAATTTAAAGACAGGAAGAGAGAACCGCGCATGTGTACCAAATTTAGGGATTTATACACATCTGTATTGATATGACAGATTCTGTACTTATATAGTGCTAGAAGCTCATTTGAAGGCGGGTACTCAATATATTATGGTGTAAGAGATAAAATAGTCGAAATTGGTGCTTAATACTTCACGGCTAGGAATGACTACTTGTGTTCCAAACGAATAAATCAAAGAAGACAAACCTACGAGGCTCAAAAAGAGGTGAGATGAGAAATATAAAGAAAGACGGCTCCTCAAACAACAAAATAGGTACTTTTTATTAGAACATTCTGCTGTCTATTCATTATGAATAAAATAGTTAAATTGATAAAATGTGCAAAAGAGATTAGAAAAATACATTTTAAGATAAATTTAGTAACTAGAAATATTCAGAAAATTCGCGTCAATATAATTTTCTTTTCTTGGCCCATCCTTTGAAAATTAATTTTTATTTTAAAACCCAATTGTTTACCTAATAATCATTATTCTAAAAGAAACGCTATTTCTGGGCACTTCCTGATATTATCCTCTATTTTTTCTTCAATACTACTAAATACATCTGACGTAAAAAAAACGGGCGTTTTCAAGGCTTATCTCATTTTAATATTAAATTAAGCCTCAAAATGAATCCTAAATTGATTGGAATTACACAATTAGTATTGCTACACCAGTAAATTACAACTTTAACAAACATGTAATAATAAATTCCGTAAATCATTTTTATGTGATAAAATTAAAATAATGTTTAAGCTTTATGCACGCATATTAGGAAGTACAACCATTTGAGCCTCTTAATGTCCTTTTAACGAGCTATAAATGTAGTTTTTAACTACACCGAGGTTTATTTTTGTATTAACTTGTTGTCTTAATGGGAACATTACCTTCTTAGCAACTAATATTCCCTCTGTTTTGTTTTTAAAGCGTTTATTTGTAAACTAAATGGATTCCATATCAAATTATGTAAAGATATCCAAGACTTTTTAGGAATTATCAACTCAAATATTCGTGTAATCCCGATAAATATTCAATTTAAAGCAAAAGTATAAACAAGATCATATTAGCTGTATTGGAAGCTGTTACGTTGGAATGTTATGTTTTACGCTTATTTTTTTAGTAAGATTTCAACCCTAATCCTCCTGTTAATTGTGTTTGCCGGGCATTATATCATGGCAAGTTTGTTTATTCCTAAGGAGTCAAACTTTCGGCTAGACAGTCTCTCGTCATATTTGTATGCCAATGTTATGGAGAGTAGGAACACCAGAACTTGTTAGGCTTATTTTAATGAATTAACTTGATTTGCTATGATTAGATATCTTACGACTCATCCCCTTCTCACTTAAGGGTGTTACCTCGGCCATTGTCCTATTGTATAAGTCATAAAAATGGTAAGATCTTACTTAAAAATCCTGATAAAGTTCAGATACTGCTTTCCTTTCGTCGACCTCCTGATTTCTTCCTCATATTGTCTAAGATATGAAGAACTATAGCGTAACTGGCTATGCGTGTGTCTGAATTTAAACATCAGCCATGCGAATTTATGAATTTTTTCTATCAAGATTTGAGACTTAACTCCTTGGCTGTCGTATTATAATTCCAATGGCTTACAGCGTCCTAAACTCACCTTTCTAAAATCCTTGGTAAAGGGCCTAAACTTCTTAGTGGAGGATGAATCTCTCGCGTCTTGTCGGAACAAAAGAAAACTCTGGGTACTTTAATAAAAAACATTCATTTTCATATTCTCTTGGCTTTCAATATACTCACCGGTTGGGAAAAAAAGAGGATAATGATTTTGAAATGTTTTGCTTACGAAAACGCACAATTACAATGAAAGAGAGTCATTGTCTTCGCCAAGGAGTGATAGAGATGGATAAAAAGTGTGTGTGTGTGTGTGTGTGTATGTGTGTAAAAGAGAGAGGGAGGGAGAGAGATATAGAGAGAGGGAGGGAGAGAGATATAGAGAGAGGGAGGGAGTGAGTGGGAGAGGGAGCGAGAGAGAAGGACGCTAACGCCCTTGTACAGAGCTTGCACCTGGCCAATTTAGTCGGAGTTTCCCCTCAGATGGCCAGCCCTATCCCACCATCCTCAACTTCATAGGGGCAAGTTAAAGCATCAAGAGCCGATTCTTTTAAGTTTTTTTTTTTTTTTTTTTTTTTTTTTTTTTTTTTTTTTTTTTTTTTTAATTATCCCAGTAGAAATTTTAAAATAGGCTGATAATGCACGGTGGAGGATATTCCAACCCTAGGAAATAATAAAAGATAATTGAGTTAATTTCTTGCAACCAATTTACACAATAATGGTTTTTTTTAAAAAAACATTGTTCAGATGAATATCTACTACTTTACGTCCAATTTTGTTAGTTTTCATAACAGATATTTCACATTAGATTGGTAATTTTTATATTTTGTTTTAAAAGTAAAGAACCTGACGTTAATGACCTCAAATGTTGACACGTCTTAAGCCCATCCAAAAAAAAAAAATAATAAAAAATAAAATAAAAAAAAATAAAAAAAAAAATAATAAAAAATAAAAAGAACAAAAATATGGAACGTACAGACGAATGTCATCCGTAACTTATATGGCAGAAACCTATTAAAAAAAAAAAATTAAACTCAGTAGTTTTTGAAATAGTTAGAAACATATTTACATACATAATTGGAGGGGGGGGGGGTAAGACCCTGATTGACGAATATTGCTGGTTGACGGGTACGTCCTTTCTTTTGTAAGGGTAGTATTTTATGCCAATTCTCCGGACCGCTGTTGCCACTATGGAGATAACGGATATTCAATGTTTGACCAGGTTCATTTTTTGTATCTATTACGTATGATTGATGAAGATTTGAAAACATTTTTTTCAAAAATTCTTTCACGAGTACAACCTCAATCTCTACAAATAAAAATTTATCTTCTCATGTTGTACGCTATTAACGGAGCATTTCTCCTCCCCACTCCCCCGCAGTACGTTTCTATTCATATCAGTCAAAAGAGAAAGCAATTTGCGTTGGATAGACGTCATCGTTGTCAATTGACAGTGATAAGGATGTGTCTGAGTTTCCATTTATAGCGTTATCTAGTTTTCTAATCTTTAGTGATTTAATACTTTCATCTATTCCTAAATGTTATCTCTATGAAAATAGGAAAGTTTGGAATGAATGATTTTACCCAAAATTAAAGACACTTTCACAGCCGGAATTGAGAAATGTAATATGACTCCACATTCTTTTACTGGTGATGCCAATCAATGAGTGTAACCTCTAAGGTACATAGATTATCCTGCGGGAGATAACGGTTCGAGTCTCGCCTGGAGAAAGTTAATTATTTTTATATCAGGGCTCAATGAAGGAAGGGTGGCAACCTGTGGATAGCCCCGTGGTAATGGCCTAGATGCAGAAGCGCCGTAAAAAAAAAAAAAAAAAAAAAAAAAAAAAAAAAAAAAAAAAAAAAAAAAAAAAAAAAAAAAAAAAAAAATTTGGTTCAAATATTTCTTGCGAAACCTTTTTTATAAATAACATTTTATGTCTATATAACAAACATCTTCATATAAAGTATTATTCGCAAATAGATCTCTAGATCAGAAATTAAACTTTTTTTTTTTTTTTTTTTTTTTTCAACCGATTTTTTATGAGTAATTTTCTGCATTAGAGTAACCCTCCTTCGTGGGAGTTTATTTTTGAAATATTTATTCTTATCTGGATTGTTTCCTCTGATTTTTATTGATTATTATATTCATCTGGGTCGCCTACCCCTGATGTCCATTCCTCCCCACTGGCCGCATGATTATGGATTTATTTTTTATCGAAATCATAAAAAAAATTGTGTGAAACTGGTGAAAGTTCTGTCTTTATTAATTAAGCTTGGATCTACTGAATTATATCATAACTCTGATAACCAGGAACAAAACAAAGCAAGAGTTAGAGAAGTCTAAGATTTCATACATGAGTAGAACTTAGGACAAAAAGCCAAAACGACTTTTGTTTTTCGTGGAATATTTAATTAACATTAGATTATTTTTTTTTTATTTTATTTTTTTTTATTTTTTTTTTTTTACGGCGCATCTACATCTAGGTCATTAGCCGACATCCAGGGTGCAGCGAGGAATTTTTCCAGCGAGCCGTGGGATGATAAAATTCCTGCCGGAGGTTGGGAATCGAACCCACCATCTCCCGCTTATGAATCCAAGGCGCTAGCCATTAGACCACGGGAGACCCCACATTAGATAATTAAACCTAAATCTATTAATTTTTATAATATAAAAAAAACAAGCTAGTATTTCATATTACAATTTTAATTTTAGGAAGCTGAGGGTGAAAAAAATTAATAAATCTTTACTGATAGTAACTAAGCCATGAATTAAATCAGAGGAAATCACGCTTAAAAGTATTGAATCTCCTGAATTTGTGGGAATCTGAAATCTACTTACTAATCTAAAATAATATCTGTTTTGTAATTCCCTGGTAATGATGAATTTCCCTGAAAGGAGTATGCAGAACAAGAAATCCTGCTGAATAATTACATAAAGCAGGAAATCGTGAGTACAAACTACAACTTGAATAATTGCAGGGATGAGAAAAAGTGTCATTTCTGCAATTATTACTTCATAAATAGCTATAAAAGATATCGTAAAGAATACATACGCTTATTTTCTCGAACTTGTAATGTGTTTTCGAAAACGATTTCATTCCTGAGTTTTGATAAAATCTTTATTTGTTAACATTCAGTATTAAACTGTGGGGAGTAACTGGTGGTAAAAATTCCAATAAGTCTATGTTAAACAAAAATATATCAGTTTACAATTTCCTACGTTTGCTGGTACGTTACTTTTTGATTTGTACTATACCTACCTAAACTTTGTCATTAGTTCAAAATATCAACTTAATTTCTTTGAATCACAACGAGAGAAAAAAAACTCTCATTGCAGTCATTTAACTGTTTGAGTATCGACATCCTTGAACCAAAGAACTGAGAAGCTCACAGCGCTCAACTGTTTCACATTCGTCAAAATATGTTCAAACGACCCAAATTCTTCTTAGTTTCGTATACTTTCCTCACAAAGAACTGAATTCATGACGAATGATGACGATAAAGACCACCGAAAATTATGAAAACGTCAAGAAAAGATAAACAACGCACATATTTTGCACATTTAGTTTATTTAAGCAAGAGAACTCTCCCGGAGCAAGAACTTGATCTTTAGCGATTTAAAGCGAAATTAATTCTTTAAAAGGCCACCCGAGAGCCATGAGGTAACCTTCATAGAAATTAGATTGCTTTAGAACGCAGGGCATTCAGCGCTTGTTGTGATAGCGTTCTGTAGCTCAAATAAACTGTTTGTGAACGAGCGGACCATGATTTCCTTTTTCTTGAATAATTACCTTCGACCATTTCAGTAACTCAGAAAAATTATGGAGACTTTTTTGCGATTAGCCTCTTTTCACATATTAAAATGAAGTGGCTCGTGATCAACATGCATTATATCGTTGATTTTCGTTCAGTATTTGGGTCATTTTGTTTTAGCTAAAATTTAAATATACGCTTGCCGTTCTTAAGACATTCTTATCAAGGTGTGGCAGGCCTTCAGAGATATTAGTTGCGTTACCTAGTTTGCATAACATTTTAAAACATATAAATCATTGGATTGATCCATTATTGGAACAGCAAATGCTTAATGAATTTTCGTTGACTATAAATCTTTATTATATGATTATTAATCAACCAATTGGAAAAAAGTAGGATTAAACGTATTGATATCGTCTTGCAAGTTAACAACATTTTTTAAAGACTTTATTCAAAAAATGATTAATTATCAAACAAAAAAAATGTACGAAATCCTCGTAATGCCTCTTCAAGACGTCTCAGTCTTTGATGAAAGTCAACTCCCCAAGACAAATTATTTTTTAAGTAGCAAAAGTGTTGAAAACTTAAGGTTGTTTGAACAATTATAAATTCAATTAAAAAAACGAAACAAAAAAATAATTTAATTTTAGAGCTCGAGGCAAACTTTTTCACTTTCAGAGGGCTAAAAAAAAGTTAACTTTCCCCAGATTTGTTTCCACGTATCATAACCTTTAAGCATCAAGGCAAATTCAATGTCACAATGTTGGTAATACTTAGTTAGACACTTATTTGCTGTTACTATAAGCGCAACCCAATTACAATTTTATTGATATGTTATAAATATACAAGCTCTGAAATTTCCTGGTAGTTGAGAAGTTAAATTCAAAGATAACTAATTGCTAATATTTTAGTTTAATTTTGTTTTAGCCTCGCCTTTAGTTTCAAGTATCATACTAAATTTTTCCCTATGCAAGGAGTTAGCCTCATAAAGTCATGTACATTTATATATATATACATATATATATATATATATATATATATATATATATATATATATATATATATATACACACCAATTACTGTCATGAATTAGGTAGATCTTTAACTGCATAAACAACAAGAGCAATAATGAAAAAATGCAAACACACAACAGGTGTGTTCAACATGCATAATAAAAAATAAAAAGCCATTTTAAGAAATAAAATAAGTACAATGAATTATTAATACGTTAGTATTAGTATTTATATGTCAATAAACACCTTTATGAAAAAACTATAAACGTAAAGTAATCCTACTACAAATATTATATTGTAGTATTCTATATATACTCCTAAAGGACTAAAAGTATTTGAAAATATGCCATCCTTCTTAATCTGATTAGAGACTAGATTTAGCGCCTGATAACTATTGTGTTCCCTACCAACTGGACGTTCTTACAAACCAGTTCGAAGTCCTCCAAAGGGTAGGTCAACCTCCAGAATTATCTAGCAATGCCTTATAAAGTTAAATTGACAACCACGTTTTACCATGGATCTTATTTTTTATTGCACCTGTTGGTGAAAATATTGGCAACTACTTGAATTGTGTACTGTTATTTGTTGCTAGACTTACAACATTCTTCCAATTGCCAAAATGTCCTTGAAAGTATGAAAATCACTTGGAACATCTTCAGTGCCTAGACGACTCTCCTGCATTTGTACTATCAGGGAGGGAACCTTTTATGCAGACCTTAGTACACTAATAAAAGGGGAAATTTTAACAAAATTAAGGATTATTATGCGATAATTGTCTTTAAAAGGAAACACACACCCAGGAAAATATGACAGAATCACATTAAAGGGAGTAGCGAATCCAATGCCGTCCCAGGTGCCACTGCATCAGGAGAAAGCGTGACGACAAAAAACCAGGGATCTACCACAGGGTCGTCCCTACAAGATGCACCGGGCAGATAATCCTGCTTCTTGGAGCAATCCGACAAATAAAAAGAGAAAGAAAGGGAATAGAGAAAGACAACTTAATGAGCTCAACATGTAAATTCCTTGTTTGAGCAATAAAATTACATATATATTACAAGGAATCTCTGGAGAGGTCGTATGAATTATCATATGTCTTCCGTGCAGTTAACATTTCATTCTTTCTTCCTGGCTTTACTCAGGGTTTTCATCTGGTGCAGTTCCTTCTTAAATATCTTCCACGTTTACTCATTCCCCTACATGAAACTTGTTTTCATCTCTTCTAGAATTAAAAGTTTTATGTCGCTTGTCAGCTACAACTCCGTGCTCTTAGGTCACTCTCAGTACAGTTTTTTTTTTTTTTTTTTTTTTTTTTTTTTTTTTTTTTTTTTTTTTTTTTTTTTTTTTTTTTTTTTCCCCCCAAACTCTACTGCAATATGATACATTCCACATTCTTCCCAGCAAAATTGATTAAAAACATTAAACGCCTTCTGTAGATCTTATCATTATGAATAGAGCTTATAATATATTCATCCTCACCGTCATTAAATTCTTACCCAATATGCTATCATTCACCCAACTCGGGAGATAGTATTTTCAATACTATGCAACGTGATTTTCCGCTTTGAAGGTATCCAATAAAATATTAATTAAAGGCTGAGTGGGCCTAGGTTTGGGATCTCAAAGCCGATCTTCTAAGGACGACACTGGGAAATATCTTCAGTGCGCGCCCGAGTTCTGAACTCAGGTCCTTCAGATCATTAGTCTAGTGCCCTACCACTGTGCTATTTTCGCCCCCCTAGAAATTAAACCTTCGAATGATACGTAAGAAAAAGAAATTTAAAAATAGTACTAGCAACAATTTGACTACGTACTAAAGTTAAAACTAATCAAATCAGATAAAATGCTGCTGTATTCTTAAGACTCAGGGATCAATACAGAGGATATAATTAAAGTAATATTATCAGTTGACATAACAGAAATTACTTAATGATATATATATATATATATATATATATATATATATATATACACATATATATAAACTGAGAGGAATCAATCGTTAAAATTATAGAACAAGTGATTTCCTGAGAGAAACTCAAATATATTGAATAATAACGATGGAATTAAGTTCAAGTCTCGCACACAGTACCTGTCAGCTGATCGATAATCGATAGGTTACATGTTTGAAATTAATCTCCATATTGGTTGCCAACATTTCTAGCCTTGTTCAAATATGTAGAAAATCGTCATCGGATGACCCGGTAGTGTGACTTATATCCTGAAATACTCCTATTCTTCTTTTATTGCATTCTTATGATTTTTGAGGAAACAATCAGTAGGTAAGTATTATTTATATCTCTGGGATATAATAACAAAATGATAATAATTCTTATAACAATAAGGATGATCATTAAAGAGCTGATAGGAAGTATAAATATTAAGCAGACCTTGAAATAAGGAGTAGCGTGGGATGAAGCCAAGGCAGAAACTCTTTTCCAGATGATATCACAGGCATTAGAAGATAAAGCACATAATAACCTTAATTAATGTCTCCGGTAGAATAAAAATATGACCAAAACATTGCTTGGACTTTGAATTCTAAGGATGATATGAGATACACTAACCTATTAACGCTTTTAAGACTTAATTATTTTGCCTTCCGACATAATTTTCACGGTTTGGTAATTCCCAGTCATATATGCAGGACATTATTGCTGAGAAGGGGCGGCTAACACCTTGTAATTCAAATTTACAGCGGACCCCCCTGAAAGTCAGTCATAAATTCGACGCGACCACCTGCCCCCTTCCTGAATTTCTCCCGATGCTCAGAGAGCCCAGGGCTCAATCGGTTATCTCATTAGCATACTAAGCACAGAGAATCCGTCAACATTTTTTTCGCCCCTTCCTTCTTTCCTCTGCCTTCATTCCAGTCATTATATCCCGCTCCTTTAATCCAATTAAAAACGAAAATCCTTATTAGGCTCCGGGAACCAGATAACAATCCTGCCTAGCATTAGGTCCCGAAGAGCAAGGCGGGTCGATTTAGCTAATTTTGACGTACGGCTTGCGAATTCTGAGTGCCAATTTTTTTTTCTTCGTGAGCTCTGATAACAGAAAAATTTTGAGTGGTCTTCGAATTGGGATGCTTGCTTTTCAGGAACATTTATGGTGAAAGATCTTTCTCTCTTGAATAATTAGCAACTTTGAATTTTTTTTTTTTTAATGAGAACCCCATTACACCGGTTACCCAAAAATGTGCGTTTATAGAAACATTGCTAAACAAAGAAAAAAATTATCAAGCATTTTAGATAGTGAATAAAAAAAAAATAGGTAAAAAGTTGTAGTAATGTACCATTTAATATTACGAAATACTTCTTTGTAACAACGCATTTTTATGCTTTATTTATTTCTTCCGGATTCAACATACAAAAATATTTATAATATTCTACCAAGTTTTCTGCTACCCATTAATAGTATGCGTATTCATTATTCTTGCATATGTAATCGGACGATGGGAGTTCAGATATTCCAAGGTTATATGCGATGCAGATAATTAGCGAGATGATAAGAACTGAGGGAATAGTTGGGATTCGGCTAAGAACAGCAATCAGATTTTCGTAAAAATCTATATTTATAAAGTTTCGGCATGTTCTTTGGCAACCTTCTTCATGAATGATTACCTAGGGAATGGAGGAAGACCAAAACTGTGACCTTGGTAAATATAGGGTTCATATAAAACTGTCAAATAAAAATTGATTATTTATTTTATGTATTAAAAAAAATAGTAACTTTAGATTAGTGCCAATCCAATAATGTATGGTTTTGAACAGCTCGAGTTTAGCAGCCATTTAGATTCTCGAATGGAAATAATCAAATTTACTCGCCATTCCGCTGTAAATTAGCGAAATTTAGTATTCATGTCATATTGTAGTTTATTCATGTCGGTCCATTGACCGAAATATTAAATTTAGCAACCTGGGATTTATATAAAAAAAAATATGGGCTTTGATAGAAAAATGCTTCGAAAAACGCTTGGCAATAATGGGCTAGATGCAAATGTACCTCTAAAAGCGGCTTAAACGTGTCTGATTTGAGACCACATGTGGACTATTCACCACAACGTCAGATTATAGAATCATAAATTACGGTAGTCAGTTGCCGCACTTTGGAAGATTTTTTTGCCATAAAAAATAAAGTTTATATATTGATGACGAACATTGATTATGCGTCGTTTGAACTGACAAATCATCATCACCAAATAACAATACAGAGAAATATATATGAAAAGGCACATCTACTTCTATAAAGTAAATGAATGCCATTAGCAAATACTTCTCATAAAGACCACACAAGGTGAGTTTGTAAGGCAGAAACTAAAGACCTGAATAAAGGAAGATAGTGTTACGGCTTGTAAAGCTGTCAAACTGCTGCCAAGCGGAGGGGCGATGCTACACATAGTTCCGGTGTCTGCCGCTAGATCGCTCGAGTGCCGCCTTATCCTCTCTTTAGATCCCTTCTTTGCACACGATATGCCGGGTCGACTTTTCTATCAGCTGTTCCGTCCTGCTAATACCTGCATTTAGACGGCAGCGAATTCTGGCTCTGATTTAGGTGCAATATATGTTAGGATATACTAACATGTCGACCCTAAATTATATATAAGGTAGGTCAAAACAGGATCGGCAAGAACTCACCGGTAAAAAGCGAAGTTTTGTAACTGTTTGGTTTCGACAATAACTGTTGTTCAAGTATCACAATAAATATTAACACCAAAATTCAACAACCTGAGGAAGAAGCCCGGGACTCAACATTGTATTAGGTGTTCCGCCATTCTTGCGGGTTTATCTTTGAAAAGGTAAAGTATCGCCCCTCCTCCCCCCCCTAGGCATTCTCTAGTGGCATGTATCTATATATTAATTGTTATAAATTGTATTCACTTATAAAATAGATTTTGTTTTTCACTACATAAAAAATGTTCGTTGCTTTTACTATTTAATTTTTTTGTACTGTTTCACTAACACTTTCTACATGCTGTTTACTTTCCAACTACCGTATTTTCATTGTAAACAAAAAATAAGATTGGTTAAATTTTATTGTATTGATATATATACTCCGCTCATTTCTGCCTGTCTTTTACTTACTAGTTGTACATATATATTTTTTTTACTTATAGTTGTATATATTTTTTAGCTGAAGAAGACTGCCATTGTGCAGTCGAAACGTCCAAATACAGATTTCTTTTTGAAAGTCTGACGTTTTTCTCCTAGCCGAATCCCAACTATACCTATCTTCGTATCGTTTGAAAAGGTAGTTTACTCTCCCCATCTTGCAGAGATATTCACAGCTCAAGTTTGACAACTAATTTTAGTTAAAATGGGAAAGAATTGCTGATTAACGAAAATGTCGTTTCTGTTTTCCGAAGACAATGAATTATATATATTT